>JAFIRS010003845.1:0-111721 GCA_018342105.1 Gonioctena quinquepunctata | reverse complement strand
GATTTGTTATCATGCTGTGGAATTGAATATTGACTGAGAAATTGGCAACAGTGTCAGGAGGCCCAGTAAATACACAATAGCTTCAAAAGGAGGCCAAGTTACATAAACTCCCAAAAAACGTATGTAACATATACAGAGGAGGCTAACTAGCCTGAGATAGTGGCGGAGGCTGAGACTGTTTGCTTTGTATAAACACCTGGATGCTTGGTAGGCCGAGTATGAAACGGAAGCTGAGTTGGTCTATATATAGATATATATATATATATATATATATATATATATAAAAATATATATATATATATATATATATATTATATAAATATATATATATATTTATCTGTTGAAAACAATAATTATGATTGATCTAATAAAGAATGGACTGGTATGACTGTTAAAGCTTTGTAACTGAGTCTGTAACACCTCCTGAAGCGGATTTCTCCTTGTGCATTTTAATATTTGCAATTGCAACCTGAAAGCCATGACATTTTGGCTAGGTTGAATTTGTTTCCTTGTACCCCTGTGTTCTTCTTTTCATCGTTATCATAGTTAGGAATTTTCTTGTGGTAGCTTCCACTGGATTTGCATGTTAGAAAATCAATATTATTCACAGACTGGCTAGTAGGACAATGGTTGAAAGTAGTTCAAGGCAGGAGTAGGGCAGCTATAAACTTGATTATTTCCGTAAATCGTTAGGAATACTGTAGATAATATTCAATCTTCAGGTGAAATGTCATTTCCATAGTATCTCCACAGTTTTACCACATACACTAGGAACAAGTGGATAATAGCATTGAAAACTCACTAGTCGTTCTTCAGAATCTTCTGAATAAACTCGTCGTTCTTTTTTTATTGCCTAAAAAAACCCAGCAAAGGCTGTCTGTACATTGCTTCGGAACAGGATAATAGAAGTGGATCAATCGAATTTTTTCCGCAGAAACAATTTCACTAACTTGTTACGGCTCAATTTCTCAATTTTTTTCAGCATGTATGTATGTATGGAATCCGCAATTTCTATTCGGTACCTTTTCAATGCAATTCAAAATTATAATTTCGTTCGTGTTTAGGATAATAGTTACTCTCCTTTCAGAAAATTAAAGATCGTTCGACATTTCACGTTATACATTTCATCTGTCAAAGAGAGAAATATAATATTTGCATCCGTTTCATACATTGTTAACAATTATTCAATTCTTGATAAACCTTTATATATCCAATAAGAGCACTCTTGCCTTCCAAAAGTAGCTGAAAGACTCTTTATAACCGACAAAAGAAAGGAGGAGGTTCTCTAGTCGACCCATATATTTTTTTATGCATGATCACTCATCACTTTTCACAGAATATATATATATATATATATATATATATATATATATACCTATAAAGGGTACGTTGTCACCTCGAAAATAGATATACGGTTCACGCTGTGACCTCTTATACGACGCTGTGACCTCAGATGAGTGAGGTGACAACGTTTTGCCTTGATTTCGATTTAAAAACAACCTAGATGTCACCCTAAGTTAATTAACGAAATATTATTCTGAGGTCACTTCGTATAGTTTTTTCCTACAATTTGTCTGTTTAGTTCGAGCAAATTCAATGTAAATGAGGAACTCATGGAATAAATTTGTTATTTTCATTGGTGTGGTTCGTTTTTCTAGGTTCAACTGTTTCAGTTGCATAAGAAATTATAATCGTAGGCTCTACCGTTATTCGATAAAAATATTTGATTTCCGTGCTATGCGCTGATGATATATATATATATATATATATATATATATATATATATATATATATATATATATATATATATATATATATATATTCGTAGATTTTCGCGGGTATAATGTGTTGAAATAGTTTTTTGGTTTTCTGTCCGTGTTCTATGTTCTTGGTCCTCAAAAGGTCCGATTTTACGACGTTTCGGCAAATACACATTTGCTATCTTCAGGTGTTGTCTAGACAATCTCGTCTGACCTTTTCGTCCCCACTCACCATTACAAATTGAGGAGAAAACAACAAGAACATCCATGCTAGTTATTTTCATTTCCAGAGATGTTTTTTTCTAAGCTTATTGACAGAATTACCAGCTTCGGTGGTGATAGATATATGATTACCTGTGTTTAATAAGTTTTGTACATTTATTAGACTGTCCTGAATATACCTCGGTGTAATTCCAGATTATTTGTTGTTTTCCCTTTGTCTTCTAAGTTGTTTTAAACACCCTGACCCTGTATATATTAAATTTCCACTTGCCCTCACGATGTGCAAAAAAAAGAACTTCAGTTCACATTTTTATGCATGGATGTTTAGTATAAATTTCGCAAGCGGATTTTGACCCACTTCTAGTCCGATTAACGTGTTCATAATTCCGTAGACAATGCATTACCAAAATGGCGATGTGTTTTGTGATTATAGCCCGATTCCATCAAAAATAGTTTTTGCGGGTTTTTGGTGCCAAACATCAAAATGTTATTGTTAAAATTTATGAAAAGACGGCAGCACCAAGATGGCGACGTGTTTGGTTATTATGGCCGGAATCAATTCAAAATTTGTATGTGGGGGTTTTTGGGGACAGAGATCAGAATTTCATTGTCAGAATTCATAAATTCAAGATGGCGCCCCAATATGTCAACGAGATTTGTGGTTATAGCCCGATTCCAATAAAAATTGGTGTATACGGGTTTTTAGGGCCGGAGGTCATGATTCTTTTGTCAGTATTCATGAATTCTAAATGGCGGACTCAAAATGGCGATGTATCTTGTGATTATAGCTCGATTCCATTCAAAATTAGTTTTTGCGGGTTCTTAGTGTCAGACATCAAAATGTTTTTGTTAAAATTCATGAACTCAAGACGGCAGCACCAAGATGGCGACGTGTTTGATTATTATGGCCAGAATCAATTCAAAATTGGTATGTGGGTTCTTTTGGGGTTGATTCCTGATTGCGCGACAAAAAGGAACGTAATGTGTTTATCAGCCTATGCATGTATTTCATACCTGTGAGGAGCTCTAGAGACCAAACGTGTGGGCCGATTTCGATGATTCTTACGTCAATCAAATTGTCTTAATATTGCTAGTGTCACAACATTACAGTTATTGGAATTCGAATTGGTGGCAACCAGATGTCATATTGTGAATAAAGACATGACAGTTATAATCAGAATTCAATATGACGACAACTAGACGCCATATTGTGACAAAATTCAATATGGGGACAACCAGCTGCCATATTGTGAAGGAATTATAACAGCGTATAGCTGGTAGATCAGTCATTGGTTAATTTGCTCGTCAGTTGGTTCATTTCGTTTTCAATTATTATTTTGCTTTCGTCACATTTTCAATACACTAGCACCTAATTTTTTCAATAGAAACTCAATCATAGATAGGTGGCGAAATTATAAACGATGGAAGGTACGCAGATGACACTGCCATCATTGCAGAAAACATGGAGCACTTGCAAATGCTGCTGGATAGAGTGCATGAGGCTGGTCGAAAATGGGGTATTAATGTAAACATCAGGAAAACGAAATGGATGACTGTAGGTAGAATAAATATAGAAATAATTCCGATTACAATCAACGGACATAACATTGAACTGGTTTCACATTTCAAATATCTGGGTGGCTGGCTGAACAATGACATAACTTGCGACGAAGAAGTAAGAGCAAGGATTGAAATGACACGTAGGGCATTCAGTAAATGGAAACCAACTCTGACTGATAGAGACCTCACAGTTCAGACACGGTTAAGAACACTCCGCTGTTACGTATGGAGCATTCTTCTGTACGGATGTGAGACATGGACGCTTAAAGCTGACATCATGAATAAAATAGAAGCGTTTGAGATGTGGTGCTATCGGAGAATCCTCAGGATCCCTTGGACTTCACAAACCAGTAATGGAGAGGTACTCAGACAGCTGACTGAGGATCGAGAACTCCTGAACACCATAAAAACAAGAAAGGTCCGTTATTTTGGACATATTATGCGAGGTACCAAATATCACATCCCTCGCCTGATTATCCAAGGAGAGGTTGGGGGCAGAAGATGGATAGGTCGCAAAAAGCTATCGTGGGTGCGAAATATCAGAAACTGGACCGGACTGGAAGTAGAAAAACTATTCCGAATAGCGACAGATAGAGACCAATTCAACCAAATTGTCATTGAGATGGCCCACGCTTGACGACAGGCACGGCACCGAAAGAAGAAGAAATAAGTACAGTCAAACTCAGCTTTAACGAACAGCTCAATGAATTTAGAATATAACCGTCTTATTGAAGTGTAAAATAATGGAGATAAATTTTAAAAAATCGAAAAACCCAACTGCGTAAAAAGTTACCATTGAAAAAAATTAAAACAAGATGTCCTGAAAATATTGTCAGAAAATTATGTATTGAGAGGTTAACTATTCACAATCACATGCAGTCGGAGGCAATAACATATCTCCATTGTTGAATAATCAATGGAGATGCCTCCAACTGCGTGATATTGTTCGCAGTATCAAGTGTAAAAAAATATTTTCTGACAATATTTTCTGGTCATATTATTTCCATCTATTTTAAAGTTCACTATGTACGCAGTCGGGTTTTTTTCATTTTTCAAATAATATTTTCCATGTCAGAATTCAATAAAATGACGGATTCCATGGATGACTAAGATGAATTGAATAAAAATTATGAAAAAAAATGAGACAAGCTTTTATACCAACCTAGAGACATGGAAATAGTTTGACCTAGGTTATTTTGTGAGTGGCAGATTCAAAAGCTTGCCGCGAATATGGAATAGGTTACCTTGCGCGACAAGATTTCGAATCTGCTACACACAGAATCACCTTGGTCGAACAATTAGAGCAGTTACATTTTGTTTCTCATTGCAATGTTTTTACATTTTTCATCTTTTTCGTGATTGAATCTAGTATTTCTGAGTATTTTGTTGATTGTTTGAATGATTTTGGTATTATGTGTTTTTTTATTTACTGTCCATCCTTATCCTGAGTTAATAATTATTAACGAAAATTGATAATTTTAAGAAACTTGTGTTATAAGTCAGAGACTGCAAACCTGGAAAATCACCTATCCATATCCCTCCATGTATCATGATCTCCTATCACTGTTAATTATTCAAGTGTAACCCTAAGGCTCTTACTCTTTAGACTTCGAATATGTGGGCCTCAGCCATTCACGGTTTGATGAAATTTTGTCTGGTCAAGCACTAGAGACCGGTCTCTAATACTTGCCATGAGGGTGTTTCTCAAATAATGACCGAGAGGGAATTTTGATATGAAATTCGGAAAAAGTAATAATTTCTATTGAGGATGCAGCTTCGCTACTCGGTATGGATTAGCAGGTAGCCCATCACTCTGAAGAGTGCCTGGGACGTTCAAAACGCGAGGGGTCGTCTATGGCATAATCAGTGGCTTCCCTGACGAGCGGATTCTCGTGGGCTGTTGCGCAATCAAATACTTTCTGATTGCGTTCTCGAATGATGCTTCTGATGGAAGGCAGATTTAAGTCTTCAAGGATCCGATCGTTCCGCACGTACCACGGAGAGTTCGTTATCATCCGCAGAACTCGCATTTGCGCCCGTTCCAGGACGCCAATGCTAGACCTGCAGATTTGGCCCCAGGCGGCTGAGGCATACAAAATGACAGGCCTGAACATCATCTTGTAAATCATGATTCTGTTTTTTAATGAGAGTTTACTCTTCCTATTGACGAAAGGGTATAGCGCGCATATTTTTTTGACAATCTTTGTTCTTACAATTTTGACGTGTGGACCCCAGGTGAGCCGGCGATCCACAGTGACTCCCAGGTACTTGAGCTGCTCTGACCACTCTATCTCCCTTCCTGAGATAGTCACTCCCCTCTCCGGGTTATTTCTCTTACGTCCCATCGAGATTGCCTGTGTTTTATCAGGATTCAGCTTTATTCTCCACTCCAGATACCACTGCTGGAGGTCGATTAATGCATTTTGCGAATAAACGACCCCCATCAAGTGGTCGGCTGCAGAGGAGAGCAAAGCCGTATCATCGGCGAACAGGGAGATTTTCACATGTTCGCTTCTTGGTATATCGGACGTGTAAAGGGCGTATAATACAGGAGACAGTACTGCCCCCTGAGGAACACCAGCCTCAATTTCTCTCGAATCCGAGAGAGAATTATCGACCCTGACTTGGAATGTCCTACCTAAGAGGCACGATTTCAACCATTTGACCAAACCCAATGGCAAATGAAAATCAATGAGTTTGGCGAGTAGACCTTCGTGCCAAACCCTGTCAAAAGCTTTGCTGATGTCCAGCAAAACTATATGCGCGCTATTATTGGTGTTCATTGATGTTATTGTGTCCTCCACCAGCCTCATTACCTGAAGCTCGGTGGGGTGAGCACGTCTAAAACCGAATTGTTCATTAGGTAGGACATTTCTATCCTCCACTTCTTCATCAAGCCTTTGCAGGACGATCTTTTCAGCCAACTTAGCTGAACTGCAAAGCAGATTGATCGGTCGATAATTTTGTGGGAAGGTCGGGTTTTGTCCCTGTTTTGGAATCATGACCACAATGGCATGCCTCCATCTACGAGGGAATCTCTTAAGGCGCAGAGAGTTGTTTATGATATTTAATAATGATTGCACCTGGTTTTCCGGAAAAAACTTAATCATTCGATTAGTTATTCCATCATAACCAGGTGCTTTTTTGAGGTTGAGCCCCTTAATATAAGCCTTAAGTTCATCCAACGTAGCTGGACGAATGTCATCGTGATTGGGTTCCCTGAGGATGCGGCGAACCCGATCTTCTAACAAAAGATCACGATCCAAATCATCGTCTGGATGCTCGTTCAATCTAAATTGCCTTTCCATCGAGTCTGCAAAAGCTTGAGCTTTGGACTCGGTGTCGTAGCACAGTCCGGCCTCACCATGAATAGGGGGGAGATCGGTCTTTTTGGTTTTTAAATTTTGGTGAATTTTCCAAAGTTGATCATTATTTTCTAAATTTTGAAGGGTTGTGCCAAATCTTTCATTTCGAAATTCCGATATGTTTTCACGAACCTCCCTATTCAGTTCGTTAGCTCGGATTCTGTCCGCAGGGAACAGACTCCTTTGGTACGCTATTTTGGCGCGGTTTCTTTCACGAATGAGGTTTTTAATTCTCATTGGAAATTCATCATGGAACTTTGGAGCCGGTTCTCTGCGGGAGGAATCCTCCAAAGCATTTTTAATGGTGGGTTCGTAGCGCGCCACGACCTCATCCAACTCGAGTGGAGAATCTATCCACTCAGGAGCGCAGTAAGCTGTCTCCAGAAGCGAACGGAATCTCTCCCAGTTCGCCTTTGTACACCTGCGATCTGATTGGGGCGTAGGATCATTCCCCAGTGATAATATCACCGGGTTGTGATCGGAGCTCAACTCGGAGAGGACGTGTATAACCCAGTTCCAGGTGATGTTCCTGGCCAGGGCAATGTCAAGCACGTCGGGCCTATATGGACCAAAGTGCGTCGGCTCATCTGGAGCCAACACTTGATATTCATACCTGTCACTATGTTGTCTCAACCGTCTACCACTAACGTTGGTTACACGACTCCATTGTACGTGCTTAGCGTTCAGATCACCCATGACCAGAACAGGTTGATCTGTTTCCATCAGGAGCACATCAAGTGCCTCAGGAACTATTTGATTTCGCGGAGGGTTGTAAGCACTGATTGAACGCATAGGACCACTCCTCGTGTTGAAAATTATACCTACAGCTTCAATACCATGAGTATCATCATTGGAAATGCCAAACTGAACATGCGAATAACAACGTTTTACCAAAATGGCAACGCCGCCACCCCGACGTCCAATCCGGTCATTTCTGAGCACTTTGTAGTTAGGAAATCTAACAGGTTCCCCATTAAGATGAGTCTCTTGCAGAAAAGCAACGTCTATGTTGTTTCCTACAAGAAACTCTTGAAACTCGAGTCTATTCTGGAGAAGTCCATCACAATTCCAACTCACTGCTTTGATGAAATTCGGAAGCTGCCGTTCACCCATTGATTGGGATTAAAACCAGTTGAAAACTTTGCAGCAGCTTCTGCGAACTGCGCAAACAACATCCTCATTTGATCTAAAGTACTAAGAATGTCTTTAGGCGTGGAAATTGGGGCTGTCTGAGAAGGGGGGGCGTCCCGGGCCGCCGCCGCATATGACACTCCCGCTCGTGTCCTATTTTCGGGGAAATATCTTCGATTCTGCGATTGTGAAGCGCGGTCCATCCTGCGCCTCATTCGTGGGCATCTAGGACACCCACGATAGTTCGCAGTGTGTTCCCCACCGCAGTTCGTGCACCTAGCTTTTTCTTGCCTAGGTTTTTGACATTCTCGTGTGATATGTTCTTCCCCGCATTTAACACAAGCGGGTGTGGCACAGCAGTTCAGCTGACAGTGGCCGAATCGCTGACAACGATGACACTGTCCCACAGAGGCTTTAGGTCTCTGGGGTTCAGCGGTGATTTGAACATTTAATATGTCAGTGATTTTAAAAATTTCTTTTTGTTCTTTGTTTAAAAGAACAAGGACAAGAGCTAAAGGGATTTTTTCCGAATCAGATTTGTGCATTCGAGCCACTGAATCCGGGGCAAACCCCCTTTCAGACAGCTCTGCTTTAATGTCTTCGCAAGAAATAAATTCGGGAACGCCTCTCAGGACTACCCGTAATTTTTTGTCCTCAGGGAGGCTGTAAGTATGAAATGGGATTTTTTGGTCCCTGAAAACACTACTTATCTTCCTGAAAGTTTCAGGAGAGTCTGGAAAAATTTTTACTCCGTCAAAGACATTCTTAGCGGGTTTAACAAGTTTTATGTTATTGGATTTGAACAACGAAATGACTGTTGTCCACATATTCTTATCCCTAACAGTGATGGGAGGGACATTCTGTCTTTTCAACGTCTGTGGAGTCAGTTCCGTTGGTGGTGTATTGGTCACGTCAGTCTGTTCCATCGTAATGTCGTCATTGTTAGAATTTTGGGGGACGTTTGAATCGCAATTTTCGATTGAATTTGGTGAATTTAAAATTTTCGAGAAAATGGTGGAGGAGTCAATGTTTCTCACTTGAGCTGATTCCGGTCCTGGAATAGCTGACTTTTCGATCGTGGGGACGTGCATATCGCCGTCTGACAATTTTGACAATTCGTGAAATTTATTCGAAATGGGAACCAAAGTTGATTTTTTCTAATAGGACTCGTAACTACTACTATTCTAGAGCTTCTACGTTGGGGTTGAGACATAGAGGGTGGATTTACTTTACCCTTCGGTACTGGAAGTGCCGGAATGAATCAATTCGGTGCCTTTTGGCTGGAGCTTGTCCGTTTTGGGTATCTGGTGTGGAGATTCTGGATTGAACTAGGCATTGACTGCAGGGATTTTGATGAGGTCATCGCCAAGAGAGGCCAACAAAGCCCCGAGCACTTCCAGGAGATCGGCTCTATCGAGAGAACCGATCCCTGCAAGCACCGACTCCTTGTTCGCCAGATTGCACTCACCAGTCGGCCGATCGGATTCCGCTGAGTAGGAGGAATTTTCGGTAATCTTCAATGGTGTGGATGGCTGGGGGGGGGGTTCTTTCGCCTTCCGTTGTACAGGACGCTGGTTGGCTTCGGAAACACTGGTTTTTGCTGATTTTATCGGGAGCGAAAAATAGACACAGGCGTACGGTTTATCAGGACCGTACGAGAATATCATGCGATTTATAATAGTCATCCCTCCATGTGTTGTTCATACTCGCCCGGCACGTGAAAATGCAAACAGACATCAAAATGACATCACGCTAGTGGTATCACGAATCGGTCACTGTCACGTTAGTTATAGGAACAATAATGCTATTTAAGATGAATCATATCTGTTTATTCGTAGCGCAGAATGTATAAACTGCTGAATGTTACTTTTGAAATAAGCAGGTGTGCTTCTCTCCAATGTATTCGAATGATGAAAATAAATCAGTTCACATAGAGACACCAAGCTGTATGTTTGCTCAGTTTTCCAAACTTGTGTTTTTTAAAAAGTTAATTTCCAGTTCCGAATACTTAACTGGCGCAGTCGTGGTAGGATTTGTCAAATGATTCGACAAAAATCGCGAAATCGGTCTGTATCAACAGTTTATTGACAAACTCTGAAAAAGTGTGTTCGGAGCCGAAAGACTCGAAGAAAACCAAGTGGTTAGCAGTGTTGGCGAGGACTACCACCAAATTCAACACAATCGAAGCAGAGGACCCAAATCGCCGAAGTTTCGAAAAACTGGTGGAGAACCACATCGTCGAAGCCAGCCTAGCCATAGGAAGTCCAGAGACGAGGAAAAGCATCGCCCAAATCTTATTGGCAGTAGCTTAAGGAACCAACAGAAGAAAGAAAAAGATGAAAGCAATCATCAGACTACTGTAAGAGAAACATTCCTTTCTTTCCTTTTCTATTTCAAATTTTAATTGTAAATTTCATTTCTACAAAATATATATATATATATATATATAAATATATATATATATATATATATAATCATAGAATAGAAATAAAAAAAAATAGATTAATTATTGATTTATGACAGAAATCGATATAGAAAATGTGTCAAATTTATTCGAATCAATTTCTACTGAAGATATAGTTGAAACAATGGCTCAACCCGTAAATTATCAACTACTTAGACTATATGCCGATACTATTCCGAATTTTGATGGAAATCCTCAAACTTTGAGTGTTTTCATTACAAATTGTGAAAGTTTGATAATTCAATTTAGTGATCCAAATAATGATTCTCTTAATCAATTTATATTACGAGCAATCATGGGAAAATTAGTAGGTAGGGCTTCAGCTCTCATTGGTTCGAAAATTGAATTAACTAAATGGAATGATATAAAAGCTGCATTATATTTAAGTTTTGGTGATCAGAGAAATATTGACTGTTTAATGCAAGATCTAATTATTTTGCGTCCCCATAAAAATGAAACCCCACATAATTTTGGCATGCGATGTCAAGATGCACGAAGTTTGATTATTACAAAATTAAATTCTTTACCCTTATCAGCAGAAGAGAAAGTAGTTCAACTCAAAAATTATAACGATTTGGCATTGAAAACTTCCATTAGAGGAATACCCAATCAAATTCAGAACAATATTCGTTTAACAGATCCAGATTCTCTTGAAAAAGCTATGTCACTTTTGATAGAAGAAGAAAAATTTTTTTACAGTCAAAATAGGAGTAACAGTCTACAATTCCAAAATTATCTCAAATCTGCTCAAAACCCACTAATTCCAAAAACGAATCAAAATTCCCAAAGACCTGTACAACCACAGTTTCAACAACAAAACTTGAGACCACATTTCCAAAATCAAAATGATATTTCAAAACCAAAAAAAAAAATTAAACATTTCAAAAAAATTCAAATGTTCAGAAACCATATAAACCAGAACCAATGGATACTTCATCCAGTAACACAAGGATAAAACCCAAGAAAAATTTCACCAGTACTGAATTATTTACACAAAACATAAATAAATTCGAAAATCCATACAAAAATCAAAATTTTGAAAATTATTGTGAACAAGATTCTTATTATTCAGAACAAGATGTTGGATATCAATATGAACCAAATTATTCTGATTTTGAAAACCCAAATTATGAAAATAATATTTACTCAGAACAAGAACCAGAAGAAGACGGTACTTCTTCAGAAAATTATACAAATGTAAATTTTCTCCAGGACAGTTCTCAAGACAATCCCACATAATAAATCTCAATCTTTCTATAGCAAATCTTTAACCAATTTTTTTTCAGGTAGTATGTAGTTTGATTAATCCAGAATTAGCTTATAAATTTTATTAAAAAATTTATTACAAAAGAAGATTTCAATATTATTCCTACTACATGATGAAATTATAGTAATTCCATTTTTTTTTAATTTTGATGTACAGGGAAAACATAAATTTTACCTTTTCAGATTCAGTCAAGAATATGATTAATTGATTGGTATAGATTTACTCAGAAAACTTCAAGCCTCCATAAATGTTAGTGAAAAAACGATATCAACTCCTTTCGTTAAAATTCCTATAATTTATGAAAACGAAAAAAATATGAAACAAGGAAAAAATGCAATTAATAATCATACATTGATAATTCCAGCTAGAACAGAACAAGTTATTAAAATATCGGTTAATCAAAAACAAGGTAAAGTCCCATATAACTCAAATTTTCATTTCATGTTGATCTATGTATCCTAGTAGTGGTTTGCTAGTTCCTCTTCAGGAAAAATAATTCAGAAGATTTCAATTTGCATTTGAAAGTAATGAAGGTTGGCTACTGCATTTTCAATTTGATATTCTATAAAAAATTGTTTTCAGCAGAAATAGCTAATGCAAGCCTTTCAGATATTAACTTTTGATATTAATTCAGTATATTTGACCGCAATCCAGGTACCGTTTTCAATTCATTCAAAGTTGTAGCATTAATACGACAGATGTTCATATCCAAGAATAATTGAATGAAAACTAATCTTCATGAATCAGAATGTTTTCCCATTTCAAAATTCTAAATGAGTTCAGAGCAAGACGTTATTTTATCCCGAACTATTAAAACGGTGCGAAATGTTCAACACATAAGCTCTCAAGTTGAAGTTTTAGGAATTAATTAACTATTACGTACACGAAACCCTCGAAGCAGTTTCTAGAGAGTGTGTTCTAGCGCTCGTAATATCGAGCGGTAACATACTGAAGTTAGGGAGAAACAAAACTACGTACCATTTCTGAAATAGAATTTAAACTATATTCCATTTAGATTTTGTTTTTATAATTCCATTGATGCTATTCATCGAGGAATTTTCATTTCAATTGAAAACTGTTAATCATAATTAACATGGAAGTTATTATATTGTTCAATGTGAGAAGTTTTTCATCTAACATAACATGAGCCAGAATCTCCATTTCGTATTGGGCGAGTATAGATATATCCTGAATTTTTAATGGTGTTGATCTCAACATCAATATTATTCTCATCAAGAACCAGTTTCTCAGCATTTTCCAGCAATAATCACTACATATCATGTTTCTAGCGGAAAACAAGGATAGAATAACGAATTATTGAAAACAATAACAATTGAATATGTTTTTATTCAATTATTATTAGATGGCGCTAACAGAACGTGGTTTTGGAATACATGAATATGAATTCTTAAGTTTCCACGTATGAATTGGGAACGAATGACTCCTGCACCATCTAATGCACATTATGTTTTACAATATGTCTCCAATGAAACTATATCGTGGCATTATCTTTATAATAAAAATGAATGTCAATTCTTCGTTAGCGCGAAACGTGAGAACGACTGGACCGATTTGGCTAATTTTTTCAAATGCTCCTAATAGCTAAGGATGGTTGATACGGAAAAATTCAGGAAATTTACCCGGACATCGGAGAATCCAGGTATATGAAAAATTTGGCGAAAAAAATACTATCGAGTCATTTATTGCCAAAGAGGAAATAGCTCAGCGGTTACACTGTCGCCTACCAAGCAGAAGGTTACAAGAACGAATCCCGGTCAGGATAACATTTTATTCTTACTTTATTGAAACATCCGCAGGACCGATTTGGCTTTTTTTTTCAAATGTTCGTAATACTCCAAATGAAGTTTTTAGGAGAAGAAAGGATTTTTGGGGAAAATTTTAAGGAATATATAATATATAGGGTGATAGAAATATTAAAACACATGGAGGAGTACTGGTACTTATCAAAACAACAATTCAATACAAATCTTCTGATTTTTTTGATAATCTATCAATTGAGTTGGATTATGAAATATGTAACCTTTTATTTTCTTTGAAAGTCTTCCTCCTGAATTCATATAGACCTCCAACTGGTAACATTGAGATATTCATGAAACAACTCTTTATAGCTCTCAACTGTTCGAGAAATTACGATTCCATATATTTAAGTGTAGACCTCAATATTGATAATATGAGCCAATCACGTGAAAAGAACATTACTGAATGATTTAATGAAGAGCTCTAACCTGAATTTGAAAAACTATGAAACGACTCGCATATAGGTATACAGACAAAAATTTTAAAACTACTGAAACCAAAGAAGACTAACTAACATGTCATGGAAATTTTCTGAATCCGCTGTGGAACTACTATTGAGAGATCATTTAGGTCCTGACATAAAATTGAAATTTAGTCTGACTCAGTTGCTGGTGAGTAATTATAACACGAATGGTAAACATTCAGCTATAGAAATATATCTCAATTTAACTAAGCTAGTCTTTAAACTCATATTACAAACGAAAATTTTTTGTCATTATATAGATTTATTCAGATGGGCACGACCTTGAAGATTTGTACTGGTTAACCAGTCAGTCCTCAAATCCTGATGATCACTTTCACTATAAAACTGCAAAGAAAGAATATATAACCGAAATTAATAATACAAAAAAGGCTTGAGAATAAACAGGAGAGAAAAAAACAAAAATCAATTTGACGTACTGTCCAACAAAAAAATGGTTGAAAAAAGTCTGTTGAAATAAACAGTGTTGAGCTGAAAGGAAAAATAATTGAAAACAAGTATGAAATTGGCAATGCTCTTAAATTTTTTTCTCTACAAATTAAGAACATGTGATAAATGCATATTTCAACAACACATCCTTCAATGATTATACAACAATGAATGTATGCAATACCTTTCATTTCAATCCGATTCTACCTGAATATGTACTCGATGCTATAAACCCTCTAAGAAATTTGAACTCTGAAGGTGCTGATTGTCTCTCTACAAAGGTGATCAAAAGTATAGGTATTCTAGCAAACATTATTATTTGTAGACAATAATATGGGTTGGAACACTGATATTAATCACATTCACAAGAAATTGAATGGTTATTAATTTGCCATTTTACAACTGAAAATCATTTTTGTGTCGAGTCAGTTGATCAGCGTCTATTACGTTATCGTTCATTCTCACATTCTTTTGGGTGTTGTAGCGGGCGCATTCAGAGTTTTGATTTCTCAAAAAATGTTCAACATAGATGATAGAGAAAAATGTCTTTATGATTCCAAAGAACATGGAATTATCACATGATACTCTATATACATCTACAAATGCATTCTATACGCGAAAAGTAATCATCATGAGTTTTCTATCAACTCTGATCACCACGACTGCCCAACCCGCTTTTCGAATCTTATTAGACTTCCCAAACATGGAACCAGTCTCTATGAAAAAAACTCAATGTATAAAGGAATTCAATTTCTGAATCATTTGCCCTCCTGTATGAGATTAAAGATAACTTCAATGTTTGTTGAAAATATAAACAGGATGTTCATAAAATCAGATGTGGAATCATCTGCGACTGAAAGATAAACTTTAGTCACTATCTTCCATCGTCAAGATAACCTCTTGGGCGGTATTCATGTTGAAAAGGGAAACATTCTCAATCGAATATTGATAGAAAGATTTTTCTGTGAATTGAAAAATTCACGATTAAAATGTAGTTATTTTTTTGTGAATGTCTAACAGAAAACAACTACTTCCCCGGCTAAAGCCACGCTGGACATTGAACTACATCTGATGGATATTCTAAAAGAGCCCTAACTCAAAAGAAAAAATATGAAATTGAAAATTTGCATTTTCATTCAGAATGTTTCCGTTTTCAACTTCAATGTATCCAAACGTGAACTCGTGAACTTTTTATGTGATGAATGTTACGACATAACTGAATTTTTGAACAAAAAGTGATTTATCACTCGTATTTCACTTCACAATGCAGCTAGACACTTTTTCCCCACGACTTATCCCATATCATATATCTGTGATCATGAGGGATGAATAAAGTATTCATTTATTTATTATATTCAAAATGAGTGTCTGTTTCTGTCGGCAAGCTCATAACTTGAGAACGGCTGGATCAATTCGAATGATTTGTTCGGGAAAATGATGAACGGAAAACGGAATAACGGAAAATGGGATTACCCGAGAAAGAAAGCGGAAAACGAAATAACTGAATCCGGATAACGGGATAATGGGGTTACGGAAAAACAAGATAACAGGATAACGGAATAATAGAAAAATGAAATAACGGGATAACAGGAAGACGGAATAATGAAAAAATCAGATAACAGGAAAACATGGGAGAAAGCGATAATGAGATAACATGAAAACAAAAATACGGGATAATTGATAACGGAAAAAGGGGATAAAGGAAAAGGAAAACGGGATAACTGAAAAATGGGATGACGGAAAAACATGACAATGGGGAAACGAGGAAACGAAATAATGGGAAACATGGAAACGTTAACAACGGGATAACGTGAAAACGAGATAAAGTCAAAGACATAACCTAGATGGAGCAACACAAAAAAAAAATAAGGAAAAAAGAAATTATACGCCAACGAGAGTTCTTAGGAAAAATATTCAGGAAATTTGGAGAGGACAAGGTCTGTCAGGTCAGCTAATTCCATAATAATAATAATGTAGCATCGTTGTTGGGGAATTAATCCAACTAATTTTGCTTTTGCACTATATTTCAAGCCGTGAATAAATTATATTACAATTACAAAATAAAAGGTGACGTTAATCAGAAAAATATTTCCATGAATTCTCTTCTCATTTCTTAGCAACGATTCATCTAAAATTATAGGGTGTTTCAACTGAATTATACAAAAAACCTGACTAACTCACTAAAAGTACCAAACATGCCCCCCACCTTGGAAGGGCTAACTTTCAAATTGAATAAATATAGAACTTTAGTCTTTTTATCACTTTGTTCCCAGTTCGCACATTAACTCACTCAGGCGGCAAAGGACATATTTTCGCAAATGACCTTTTGATTATTCCAGATTCAGTCCGTACAGTCGCTACTCGTCTGACTCGGTCTGTCCCAAAGTGAACTTTTTCGACTCGTCCAAGCTCCCATTTAGATGGAGGCTGGTTATCTTATTTCACCAGAACTAGTGCGCTTTCTTCGAAATCGTCATAATGAATTTTCCATTTTGTTCATTCTTGGAGTTCGCCTGCTCCATCGACTCCACAGATGCTGCTTTATTTGGCTTAGATGTTTGTGAAGGGATAAACGGTTTGGAGGTATCCCTGTGACATCTTGCTCTGAGACACTGAGCAATGGTCGGCCAACCAAAAAATGTGAGAGGGTGAGAGGGAGTAAATCGTCAGGAGAGGAGGATAAAGGTCTTGATTTCAATATCGCCTCAATCTCTACTAACAAGGTATAAAATAGTTCAAAAGTTGAAGGTGTTCCTTTTGTTACACGTTTGAGATGTTTTTTAGCACTTTTAACCCCGGCTTCCCACAGACCGCCAAAGTGAGGTGAATATGGTGGATTGAACTTCCAATTAATATTATTTTTTCGCAGATAATCTGTCAATTCTATTTCATTGTTTTTAGTAAATTTCCCTAAGTCCTTCAGATCATTGTTTACCGTTGCGAAATTAGTACCATCATCACTATTTATGAGAGTTGTTAATCCTCTTCGTGATACGAATCTTTCCATACCTTACAGAAATGCATCTTCACTCAAATCTGTTACCAACTCTGAGTGTACACCTTCAGTCACAAAACAAATGAAAAGACTGATGTAAGCTTTGAAAATTTTGCAGCCTCGTCCTGAACGACTCTTTATTAAGACAAGACCTGCATAATCCACACCTGTTATTTCGAAGGGGTGTTTTGGATTCAGTCTAGATTCAGGCAGAGCTGCCATTATTGGTTTAACTTTGGTGATTCTGAAACGAAAACATACTAGACATTTTCGAATAAGACTTTTGATCATGGCTCTTCCATTCGTGATCCAGTATTCTTCACGTAAAATAACCAATGTATGCTGTGACCCGGAATTCAATAATTTGTGATGAGTATGTTTCACTATCAAGAGTGCATGATGACTCTTTTTATCAAGTATGACGGGATATTTTTTTTCAAAATCAAATTGCGCGTTATTTAGCCGACCTCCAACTCGTGATAATCTGTTAGTGTCAAGAAACGGATTCGGATTAATTAATTTACTGTCTCTATTTAGCGTTTTATTTCTTGATAATTTATCAATCTCCTTTCCTAAAAACTCACTTCGTGATATTTTCAACAAATTTTTCAGAGCATTTTTTGTCTTGTGTACTGAAAGGGCTCCTATCTGTTTTTTCTCAGACACACACCGACAATTATAACAAAATCGCAAGATTAATGCCGTAATACGCGTAAGCCTTACAAAATTTGAATAGATAACAATGAAATTTTTTTCACTTTCGGTTACAATGAACATTTGTCTCTTCTCCTCCTTCCGCCCTGTTTTTTCTTCTGTGAACCGTTTTTCTGGTCAAAGTATTATATTCCGAAGTAACCAATCTGGCCCATACCACCACAAATTATATTATTTGAGCAATTTGGGTTTTACCCCCCTTGCAACAAGATCAGCTGGATTTTGTTCCGAAGGTGTATAACGCCAAATATCTGATTCTGTCAAGTTTTGAATTCCAGCAACCCTATTACTGACGAAAGTTTTAAATTTATTCGGTTCAGTTTTCAGCCACCCCAAAACAATAGAGGAATCAGTCCAAAAAAAACACTGATTGAAATTCAATCGCAATGAACCCTCAACTTCATGTGCTAATCGAGCTAAAACTAACGCAGCTGATAATTCGAGACGAGGAAGTGTAATTATTTTTGAAGAGGCAATTTTTTATTTGCCACACAACAGCCTTGATATCGTCCGACCATTTGTATCAATGGACCGAACATATATACACGCACCATAAGCTTTTTTCGTGACATCGGAAAAACCATTCAGTTCGATACGCACAGGATTATCACCCAACACCCGCCTATCAATTGAAAGATCAATCAACATAGGTAGTTGATTTCGGTATTCACGCCAAATTGTATATACTTCTGTGGAAACTGTCTCATACCAATCTACTTTATCAAGCCATAATTTTTGCAAAATTAATTTGGCAAGTATAACACAAGGTGATAATAAATCTAATGGTTCAAAAACTTGTGCAATATTCGATAATATTGCTCGTTTTGAAATCCGAGATTCATTTAATTTTCCTGAAATTCGGTATTTCAGTTTGTGTCTACAAAGATTCCATATGATACCTAACGTTTCTGCATTTCCGTTCTCACTGAAATCGATAATTTGCGTTTCTACATCAGCATTCTCGACATATTTCAACACTCTCTTATCGTTTGAATGGAATTTCCTCATATCAAAGCACCCTTGCTTCAGTACATTTGGAACTTTGAAGCATATTTGCGCCGCATCTTCAATAGAATCAGTACCACTTAATAAATCGTCCACGTAGAAATCCTCTTTATGATTCTCGAAATGATCGGATTTGATCGAGCTACCTCATCAGCTAATTGAAATAAACTTCTTATTGCTAAAAATGGAGCTGCTACCGTACCATACGAAACTGTTTTCAACTAATATGTTTCAATATGATCACCAGGATTTTCCCTCCATAGAATTCATTGAAGACATGTTTGTTCCGGGTCAATTGTGATCTGCCGGTGAATTTTGGCGATATCTGCGGAAATTACGAATTTATGCTGTCTAAATCTAATTAATATGCAAAATAAATCTTGCTGAATAGTTGGACCTACATATTGCAAATTATTCAATGAGTATCCCGACGTGGTGGACGCAGATGCTTCGAAAACAACGCGGAGTTTTGTAGTGAGGCCTTCTTTCTTTGAAATCCCATGATGTGGCATGAAATAATGAACCATTTCTAGATTTGAATGATGAATCTTCTGCATGTGTCCTAATCGTTTATATTCATTTATAAATTCCGTATGAAATCGTTTGAATTCTGGGTTTTCTTGCAACTTTCGTTGTAGAGCGAAAAATTTCTTTTTAGTCATATTATATGAGTCCCCCAATTTTTCAATAGAGTCTTTCGGTGGTATTGTTACTATAAACCGACCAGCTGATGACCGCTTGGTGTTAGATACATAACTCTCTTCGCATGCAATATAATCCCTTGACCACGATGGTTTCGAATCAATTTCTTCGATTTCCCAAAACCTACTCAATAAATTCTGAATATTATCTTCCTCAATTGTGGTTTGCGCAAAATGACAAACAATGGAAGTTGAAACCAATTCGACCCGACACTACCCAACCAAATTTGTTTTTTTGTAATATTGGCTTATTTTGACCCAATGAGATCTGGCCTACACATAACACATTCCAAAATAGATCCGCCCCTAACAACGAATCTATTTTATCAGACTTGAAGAACGATGGATCTGACAACTTTATATGATTTGGAATAACCACATTTGACATATCCATATTAACAGTTGGTATATTTCCAGAAATTGTATCTATGACATGAAAATATATTTTAATTGAATACTCATTATGCATTGCCTGGAGGTTCAATTCACATTTTTCAGAAATATTAGAAGAAATGCCATTCAATCCGTTCACCGAATTAACTCCATGCGAATTCAAATGCAACTTTTCACATAAATCTCTGGTGATGGAACTTGATTGAGCTCCACTGTCTAATAATGCTCGAACTATGTGCACATATCCATTTCAATCTAAAACTTGAACTAAAGCTGTGGATAAAAATACATGATCGATAGACCCACAAGCAGACATAACAGTTACACCGGATTCTACAGTATTATCAATATTGAGGGCTTCAGAAACCGGTTCAACGTTGGCATTGCTTTGCTGAGGAATTTGACGTTGTTCAAAATGCAATAAAGAATTATGTTTTCGATTACACTAAACGCATGGTCCTCGTCTACAAACTTTACTATGATGGCCCGTTTTCAAACTGTTGATGCACAGCCTTAACGGCCGTACTTTTTCATGACGATCCGGTATTGACATTTTCAAAAAAGTTGTACAATTCTGCACATAGTGACCTTCGCCACAAATTACACATTTAATTTTATGATTGAAAGAATTGTCTGCTGCGAGGAATCCTTTCGTATTTGAATTGTAACCTTTTCGTCTTTCTGGATGATTTCGTGCTACCATTTCTGATAGATCAGCCCTAGACTTCAAAAAACTCTTTATGTCTTCGAATTTCGGATAATCATTGTCCCCTTTGTGGATTTCCCATTCACGAAGTGTATTCGAATCTAATTTTGTGGTTATCATATACACTAATAGGGTATTCCATTCCCCGACAGGCTAATTCAATTGGTCCAAGGCACATAAGTTTTTCGAAAAATCATCAATTATTTTCCTCAAACTACTGGCCGATTTCTCATTAATAGGCTCACCACTGAAGAGAGCACGTACATGATTAAAAATCGATAACTTATTATTGTCGAGCCTGTCAAGTAAAGATTTTCACGCAATCTCATAATTCGCTGATGAAAGTTCAAGTGATTTTTATGACTAGAGCTGCCTCACCCTCTTCTTTTTTTTTATGGGCTGTGCCCGAGGGCAATTTACCCAGCTAACTCTTTTTGGAAATGTTCTTTATCTTGCTGACGCAATTGAACATCTCCAATTTCTTGATTAGTTTTTGGATTGAATGAGGTTTCCTGTATCCATTCTTCTTTCTTCGATAAGGGCAATCATGTTAGTAAGGGTTGACATAACAACAAAGGTTAAAACTTTTCTCGCTTGGCGGTAGCCGCCAAGCTTTACACAACCAGAAATGCTACCTACGGAGACAGAAAGAGCACCCAGGTACAGAAAGAAAGTGGATATTTGAAAGAACTTTTTTTTTTCTTTATGTTTATATATATATTCATATATATATATATATATATTATATTGATTGTTATGTTATCAAAAACCAGTTATATATATATTAAAAGGAAAAAACCCACAAAAAGAATAATTACTTGATAGCTATTAGTTTCAAGAGATTGTTTTTACATATTTCGAAATTCTATTCCCTTTATGAAGCCTCTGTATAATATGAATAGATGAAAATATTCAAATACTATAATACAATCAATTTCATACACTGTCATAATGATTACAACCCATAATTATTCAAGAGACAACAAGAAAGGTCTAGATTTACAAAATCATCCTGAATAAAATGTGATAAACAAAATTATAAGCTTGAAACATACAGAATATGAAATTGTATGTAACTAAAAATAGCCAATGGGAGAACAACAAACTTCTTGATGACAATAGCCAATCAGGGAACAGTATGGTCAAATGGAAGATTTGAAATTGTGAGAAAATAAGAACGGAAAATTGTCAGAAACAATTATAATTGAATATTGTAAATACTCTGTAAGAAAAAAAAAAAAGATTCATTTATAAGTTTTGACAAATTACCCCAAACAGTGAAAATGTGAGAACATAGTGCGCGAATTCAAAAATTCAAATCAAAAGGACTGAGGAAAATTGGTATCCAGGAGACGGAAAACAAAGACACAACGAGACCGAGAATAATTTTGAAACGAATGCCAGGTTTTATTTGGGTGAAAGAAAAATTCAATAATTCCAACATTATAAGCAGAAAATCAACATTACCTTATTTGTACACCATATACAAATATTCCAAAGCTGATTGCTGAATTTGTATGGTTCCTTCTTTTGGTATTGGAGTTCCTGAGAGCATTGGATTGAGAGAGAATCCAAATTCTGGGTGTATATTGAACAGCGACAGTTCCAGCGTCAGGTATAAACTTTCCTTGTGCACATTACGAACTGAACAACTTCACTTATAACTCACGTCCCATCAGAAGAACTTTTATTTCATTTGATTTTGAAGTATTAAAGAAAATTTCACTGTCCAGGTAAAAGTGAGATTGTGTCTATTTATCCATGACCTGTTTCTTATGATTATTCATGAATATTCGTAGATTCACCTCAGGATGAGTTATCTATCGGTAGGCCAGGTAAAATTAAGTTTTCCTGAATAAAGGAAATAATTGCTTTTTGATACTATCTCGTTTCTTTCCCACAATTATCAGCAATCGTATTCATAAACATTGAAAAGATTGAGATTTGACATCAAGCAGTGGTTAGTGGCTCAATTGCCTGAACCGGCTATCTGAGACGAGGGGCGTACCAACTGAGTTTAGCCGTGGTAAGAAAAATGATAACAATTGGCAGCAACGTGACGAGAGAACTGTGACGTTAGCTAGCAATCATTATTACATCAAAACATTATACAGGGCGAAAATACTTATCTATCAATATTTCATAACAACTATTGTTTTTACATTTATCATTACATTACAATTGGCACCCAAAACGTGGGCGAAATAATAACAAAATAATTTGTTATATCATCAAAATATAACAATATATATATATATATATATATATATATATATATATATATTATATACAATTATATATATATTTTTTTAATTGAATCCTAGAACAATTTTAAATATATTCATAAATTTAATCACGATGTCTGGTCTTTGTCTGTTTAGTTTAGAAAGTATCAGACATATATCAAAAGGAGTAGAGAGATTTGATTTCACAAGTTCATTGTATAAATCGAAATCTGTAGATTTATTTAATCGGACATCCCAAAAAAATATGATTGAGAGACCAAATTTGGCTGCATTCACAACAAGGATTTTCTTTAATTCCAATACGGAATAAATGATGAGGCGTTAAACAGTGACCAGTCCTCATCCGTATGATTGTTGTTAAATGCCTTCTATTAATATGTGGAAATTCATTAAACCAAGGACAATGTGGTAAGAAGTTATTTATTTTACGGTAAAATGATTCTCTATTTGCATGCTTAGTGCTCCACTCTTCTGACCAATGACTCCAAACTTGTTTTTTTATTATTGGAAGGAAACAACAAAATGCAATTTTATATCAGCTGGGATATTCAGATTACGACCTATATTTGCCAGTTGGTCAGCTTGAATATTACCAAGGATGCTCGAATGACCTGGGATCCAAGCAAGATTCATATGTTTATTATTATTCTTTGCCAATACTATCCAATTTTTTGTTAATAAGGAAGCATGATCCTTTTCTTTGGAAGAGTTATTATCAGATATCTTTTGGAGAGCGCTCTTAGAATCAGAAAGGATGATAGCATGATTAATTTCCTTCTCGAGTATAACTTGTGATGCATGATTAATAGCAACTATTTCCGCTGTACAGATTTGCGTACAAATGGATGAAGTGGAGGAAAATGGATATGCCATATCCGGGGAGTATACTCCAAATCCAGCCCTACCTAAAGAATTCAGTATGCGAGGGGAAGCTATTTAATATGTTCTGGTATATAATCTTGCTTGAATCATTCCTTGAATTATTTAGATTAAATACTCTCATCGATTGTAATTGGAGATCCAAATCGAATTGATGACAGGGCAGTATATCACTTGTATATATTTTGAAAGAGTGAGTTTGAATCTTGGTAAGTATATCCATTGGGCTAGGGGTTCCTTCATCTCTCCAATATGGTTTATTATTTTCATGGCTGACTCTTAGAGAAGATATCGATTCGATTATGGGATTATGGTTCAAGCTTAGGTTTTTCGATATAAATTTTCCGGTGAGCCATTCTCTACGATACTTCAAGGGGAGTTCCCCTGCTTCTGCCAGTAAGGGTTGAATAGGGGTGGATTTCATAAAACCAGTAACAATTCGTAAACTCTGGTATTGCAACTGATCAAATTTTTTTTTGACGGATTTGGAACATGGAACAAGAATCTGACACCCATAGTCAAGGTGGCTGAGAACAAGAGAGTAATGCAAGATTTTTGATATTTTAGGATCACATCTTCACCATGTGCCGCACAGGGCGCGCATTACATTTGAACTCTTCTCTATTTTAGGTTGTAAATGATTGACGTGTGCATTTCACTTCAGGTTTTTATGTAAGACCATGCCAAGATTATTCACTTTATCCGTCCATTGAATAATTTGAGAATTATATAAGATATTAGGATAAGTGGATCGAAGCGACCCCTTGGAGAAAAGTATTGATCTTGATTTATTAATAGATAGTGTAAAATTATGATTATTTAACCAACTTTCTGAATCTGGTTTGAATGAGTTTATTTTGAAAATTATATTATTAATATTCACGCCCCTTGCCAGAATGACGGAGTCATCAGCCTACTGTATCATTTTGAAATCTCTAGGTAGAATGTTAAATATAGAAGCAGTATGAATATTGAACAAAATGGGACTGAGCGGAGACCCTTGTGGAAGACCTTTACTACTATGATTTGGCCCCAGAATTTGTCCAGACCTATCTTTTATGAATATTGATCTGTCAGACAATAAAGTATATATTGAGTTTATCAATTCCTGTGGAACTTCTAAATCTTGAAGAATAGAGTAAAGTAGATCAATATTTACATTATCATAGGCAGCTGAAATATCCAGAAAAACCCCAACTACATATTCATTATTTGATATTTCCCAATAAATTTGTGTTGTTAAAAAAAAGACACTCAGTGCAGCCTCTTTCCCTTCTAAAGCCCAATTGTGAAGGATTGAAGAGGGTTTTGTTTTCGATAAACCAGTCCAATCTATTTGTTATTATGGATTCTAAGAATTTGCCCACAGAAGATGTAATTGCAATTGCTTTATAATTGAAAGCTAGTAGTTTATACTTATTTGGCTTTATAATAGGCAGGATAAGCTGTTGTTTCCATTGACTGGAAACCACCCCTGTTTCAAGACATGAATTGAATATTTGTAATAAGAGTAAAGATCCGGATAAAGGTAAATTTTTTATCATAGAATATGATATTTGATCCAGTCCCGGTGCCGATTCTTCTTTATCCTTCAGTACAAAATTATATTCACTGTAAGAAATTGGGGTGATATTTCTACTTGTAGGTCCGTTATTGCTATCAATATTCGAACTAGTGAATAAAAGAGGGGCTAAGGAATTCAAGATTTCTTGGGCCACATGGGCTTGTGGCATAGAAAGCTGTGAGCTAGCTTTCTATTCTGATATTTCTCTAATTCTTTCCCAAACATCTTTGGTTGGAGAATTTCTATTGAGTTTAGAGCAAAATTCCTTAAAATTATTTTTTCTTTTTATTTTAAAAAATTTTCTAACCGCAGCACACTGTTTTTTAACTATTTAATAGTTATTCCAACTTGGATCAATTTTGAATTGTCTTATAGCCTCTATCCTTTTTTTAGTTATATCTGAGCAGGAGTCATCCCACCAAGGGATATGGTATTTGCTTTTAGAAGCAGGTTTATATAAGGGGATTGATGATTTTGCAGCGGTATCAAGTCATTCCTCAGAATAGTCATAATTATTCCCAGTAGGATGAAAAAGATAGACCCAGAATGGAGTTATATTTTTCCCAGTCTGCCTTACTGTAATTTCTTCTTTCATTTGGAGGGAGTCCGTCCCCCAATCCTAACCCTATGGAACACATAGTGGGGAAGTGGTCACTGAAACCCACGTCTGGTATTGTCGTCCATGAGGAAATTGCAGCAATATTGTTAGACACTAGTGTTAAATCTACTACAGAGCAACCTTGATCTGGAGAATTAATTCGAGTAGAAGACCCATTATTCAAATATACTTACTCTAACCATTCTGAGGTTTGAAAGATATTTGTACCATTGATGTTGTTTGGGAAACTGCCCCAGGCCCTATGATTACCATTAAGATCCCCCATTATGATCATTGGATTGTTGATTTGATGGTGAAAATCAATCCATCCTTATTTAGAAATCAAATTTCCTGCTGCGCTATAAATGTTAATAACATTAAGTTCATGATTGGGAAGATATATGCCCTGCGATTGTACCTTATTATTAGATTTTGAAGTTAAAGGTATCGGGACAAAATCAATTCCATTCCTAATTAAAATCGCAATTCCACCGTACCCATCCTCTCGATCATTTCTCAAAATCTGAAAACCCTTACATTCAATACTCAGATTCGAATTTAACCAAGTTTCATTTAATAAAATGATATCTGGATGATGATCCTCGATTAGTATTTTCAGATTATCTACATTTGCATTATGAGATATAATGTTCCATTGAATAATATTTGAAGAAGAGAAGATGATTTGTTTAATAAGTGTTTAGAGATCAATACTCCGACTCATCAGAGTAAGTCATCTCTTCAGGTATACTTTCTTTTTGATATAAAGGTGAATATTGCACATATTGTGGTAATTGAGATACATTATGGGGATTTGGGGATTTGATTGATAAATTGCCTATAAAAGACATGACTAGTTCTTGGTGTTGAGTGGTAAGCTTGGCCATAGCTTGATAAAAGTTAGTGTGAATGTTAGAGTTCTCCTTTGCCAACCTTGAGGTTGAGGCATTCTGAGACATATTTGGATACATTTTGGCTTGTCCCGTGGGGTTAATTAGGCACTGATTATGAGCTTCGTTATCATAGCCAGTGTTTGACTCTCTACGTCTTCCATTTGGGGTTCTGAGGGTCTGACTATGAGTAGGAATGTTATTCGAATTATTAATGACCGCAGTTCTCCTTTCATGGATAGCTAGTTGATTATGATTAGTATCTCCATTTCTGTTTAGCTCTGGAAAATAGGCATTATTCAGATACATAGACGCATTTTGAGATCTGGGAACTTGTTGGTTCGCTTCATAATATGAAATATTTGAAAAGGCCAATAACTGTTTTATGTGTTTTTGTCTGGAGAATTCCCTACAATTTTTTTCTTTTGAAGAGTTATCATTATTTTTACAATGTATACAATATAGTTCACATGCTTGTGAAAAATCATGGGTAGGTTTCCCACATTTATTGAATTTTTCATTACCCTTACACTGTGACATGCTATGTCCATATAGAAAACATTTTTGACACATCAAAACCGGACTGACATGAGGAATTACTCTTGTAGGTAACCCATATATTGAAATTTCTTTTGGTAGTATTTTTCCGGACAAAGTAACACAGATGGTGCCCGTTTTTATAAATAAAGGTTTTTTACCCGCCCCAACAACTCTTCTATTCAATCTTTTGACATTCAGTATTTTGCACGAATCAATCATTGTATCAGTATTTTCTTGTATTTCCATTTCCGTAAATTCTTTGTAAACATTTCTGATTATTTCTTTACAAGTAATGTTATGATAAGGAATAAAAACATCAAAATTTAAGGAATTCCATTTTTTATCACTTATGAATGTATTTGCCGAGTTGAAGTCAGAAAAAATTACCCCAATCCAGTTTTTGCCTTTTCGCGTAACCTTGGTAATTGTTTTCAGATTTAAATTAAATATAGTTTCAGCAATACTTAATATATGCAAATTTCCTACATTTTTCTCATTTCTCCGAACATAAACCTCAAAAGGACCTGAGTCCGAGCTTGAATATACATTTTTAGTTTTATTGTTATTTAGACTAGTTTCAGGAGGGTCGGGTGGTTTTTCCTTGTCCACCATTTCAGGTTGGAGAAGGACCTACTTAACCTAATCAATACGATTCTATTTATATTTTATATTCGATGAATTCTAATTGTGAAAGGAAGGTTAAATCTAACAAAGGAAGAGTTAGTAATGCGGTAATGCCCTTATAAATATCTTCGCAAATTTTAGTCAACCAGCGATGTTATTACTTCCACCTCTTGATCACCAATCCCTGCCTCACCCTCTGAAGATGCTTTGAGGTAATGGAATTTTTGTACATTATTCACCTCAATATTATTGTGAATAAGAGACTGAAACGTATCTCGAAATTCCAACCAACTTTGAAATGATCCACTGAACTTTGGTGAATTTATTGTTGGTAATTCAATGTGCTTCAATGTTTCTCTGACCGATTGTTGCATATTTGTCTGCAACCTCCCCTCACTCTCATTGATAGATCCATTTAAAATGACATGGCGTTCCGAACGAACGCTACCACTAGAACTATTATCTGCAAATTCAGACAAAATTTTCTTTGCAAGAGCTAAATGACTGAAATAATTGTTATCAAAAGTTTCTCGATACGAATAGTGACTTCCTTACCCGGTTTCATCACTGGTTGATTCAATACCTTTTTGAACTTCTTCGAAATTTGTTTCTATCTGTTCAAAAACTTTATTCTATCCTTCGATTGTAATATATCAATATTTGAAATATCTTCCCTTTTATTCAAACTTTTGACAAATTTTCCAAATCCAGTTAATTTAATTTTTATTGTTCCGCGTTTTCTAGATAAATCTGCCATCACTTAACTGATTCCAAACGTGTGAAATATATCGGGATTCGAATTACTCTACTAGAAAATGCGATACTGAACTCGTTATTGAGGATAGGAAGAATATTGGGAACTCACAATCAATTCAAGCGCTATGGTTTTGTTCTCTGGTCGTTCTGCTCCCCCGTCTTGCTCTGTCGGAATCTGTAGATACTCCACTGGGCAACTGGCACTCTTACTCAAAGATTCAAATTATACCTACGGCTGCCGGACTAAATATTTCGAAACGTCATCGGGGCGGTCATTCAGATTTCAAATACTTCAGTCACCTTTCATTGCAGAATATGTGTGTAATGCACAACCACGCTCTGCTACCATACATGTTGGGGAACTTATCCAACTGAATTTGCTTTTGGACTATATTTCGAGCCGTGAATAAATTATATTACAATTACAAAATAAAAGATAACGTTAACCAAAAAAATCTCTTCATGGATTCTCTTCTCATCTCTTGGCAACGATTCATCTAAAATTATAGGGTGTTTCAACTAAATTATACAAAAAAATAAATAACTCAATAAAAGTACCGAACAATCGTTATTCCAATATCCGTATAATGCTGAAAATTCATCAGAAAACAGAAAAAACACAAGGATAAGCTTGTGTGGTTTAATCTTTGATAATAATGATGAACAATCAATTCTTTACCACAGATGATATCTGATGAGAATATCTTTCGAATGATAATGGAAACTGGTGATCCATTTGAATTCTCAATGGAAAAAATACTACTGATCCCCTCGTTTCAAAATCGAATACCTATTACTCTGAATTTCTTATTTCCTTTATGTTCTCTTCTATTCATTTCTGGGCATATATGATTCCTTTCACATATTCTGAGAAATGACCTGAATCGATCATATCTTTAATTTCAACAACAAAAAAATAACAGGAGCTAGTGTGCATTTAGCCACGGAGCCAATGTGCATTCATCAATGTTAAACAGCAAGAAGCTTTTTTTTTTCTATAAAAATTATTTGATTAGTGGCTTCTCAGAAAGTCCAGACCATATAATTGATTCAAAAATAATAGGGAAAATAATCGATAACTAATTTCACAAATATTTGCGAAAGTTTTGTATGGAAATTTTGCTGAGCGTGAATCTAGGTATCACCATTCGATTGATTGACTAAAATGTTGTTTGGGTGGTTCAATCATTAATATGAATATTTCGTGATTTTTTATGCCATCTGGTCCGAATCTGACAAGGAGTTATCATTCGATGTTGATGCCAGCAAATGTTCTATATTTGGAATTGGATCGACTTCATTAGGTAACTCAGTACCAAATTGATTTCTAGTAAGCATAGTTGTTCCATAGACATGAATACCGAATAAATTATAATCATAATAGAAAGGTTGTCAGATCCCTTTTCTCGGCCTGGAATGATATTTTGATTTGAACCCATGTTGCACCTATGAAAAATCATAGTACTGTAAGATCGATATAATTTTTTTTTATTTTCATTTATCATAACTGGAAGTATATTATTTGTTCATTTGTGAATTCAGGTGAAAGGAGAGAAAAAATGTTGTTTCAATGTATATTCCCAATCCGATCAAGAAATGCTGTCCTATTTTGCACCAGTACGTATTCCCCATCAATCACAAAATCTTTATTATGATGCACCAACAGTTCAAATATGAAAATAATATATTGCAAAATGATACCCAGAAACAATTGCAAATGTAAATGTAGAAGCAATTGTTACTAATATTTGAATAAAAAAAATCAGTGGTGATTTGTTGTGACCAACATGCCAGTAGCGAAATTCCCAAATTTGAAGGGATTCAACTCAGGAACGATAGTAGAGCGCTGCATTTTCATTTCATAATGAATACAATACGAATTTGAAACTACAAGAAATAAATGGTGGAGGAAAGTTTGGCTGTATTGTGGAGTCAAAACAATGTATTGCAATAGTAATAATCTTTGAAAAAATGAATCTTCAAAATATAACTTTTTTAGTTTAATCGAGAACTCTGTTGGACGAGGAACATGAGAAAAGTCGAGGAGGGAAACATTCTCAATTGAATATTGAATAGATTTTCTTTTCTGTTAATTGAAAAATCCACGATGAAAATTAAGTTATTTATGGTGATTGTCTAACAGAAAACAACTACTTCCCCTGGTTGAAGCCACGCTGGACATTGAACTACATCAGAATATCTATGGATGGAAAATAGGACTAAAGATTATCTTTCAGTCGCAGATAATTCTACATCTGGTTTATGAACATCCTGATCAAATTTTGAACAAATCAATGAGAAAGTTGTTGGAAATCCATATGGATCAAGTGTCATTGCTTCAAAATAACGGGGAGAAATTCACGAAGACAAAGTTGAAAATAGGATGGTAATCAATTTTATATTTGTACAAGATTTCTTCAATGCCAATGAAAACGACCAGAAAAATACTATTTGAGCGTACTTGAAGTTGTCAGTGCGACTTTTTGTACATTATCTGTTCATTCAAAAAACGTTCAATTAATTTGTCAAAGATGTTTCAGAATATTCGGAAATCTATAGATTAATCGAAAATATTCACTGACAGCACGCTTTTCTAGACACCCTCATTTCAGGAAAAATGTTCGCTGATATATATTAATAACTGTTCAATGCATTACCATCTACGTGAACGCCCATCACACCAAAAGAGCCTCGGAAGTAATCTTAAAATCATGCTCATGATCTAGGAAGAATGAGTCTGATATACTGATGTGAGGATACTGATATAGTATACCATACAAGTGACAATATAGCGGAAACTGTTATTATGGTATAGTTGAACCATTTCCAATTGCAGGAGCTGTTTCTATAAGGAGCAAATAAAAAACTCACTTCGCTAATACGAGCATATATGCGAAGTAACGGAACGAAAAATAACATGCACTACTAGTAAACATTCGCCGTCGCCAAACGAAAGAACAAAAGAGCCGACAGTCAACGTGTGTTTGAGTGACAGCTGTTCAGTTCTACAGCAGCCAATCAAGAAAGACCGCAAACCAATGATAATGCTTGTAGGTGTGTCGATACGTTGAGGGCCAAGAAAACTAATGAATCACGGGTTATATATGTTTTTCAACAAGTCTGAATAAATGAAAGCCAGAAGCGTCCCTGGTCTGGGTATACACCGACCGAAATAAGTTTTAAAATATCCCATAGTTCTGTTGTGTTTTGTTGGGAAATATGGCTTTTATTACGACCATGGGAAAATGAAATTGCACGAAGTAGTAATGATATTGCACAGGTGCGTGATAATAATATCAGATATGAATTTGACAAGAAAAACGAGTTATTTTGGATATATTTGATTGCCTTGAATGGGAAAATATTCAGCAATCGCATAATGCAGTAATAGTAAGAATTGGAGAAATAACAAAAAAAAAAAAGTTTCCATTTATCGGGTAATCACAAAAGGAGTTGTTGAGGATCGTGCTGGTTATAGAAAAACGTGTAGGAAAAATTAAAAAAAATTGACAGAACTACGCGAGACTTCATACGTAAAACTATCCATGATTTTTATAAGGAGAACCGGTTTGCGACATTAGAAGTTATACAGCAATACTAGCAGATTATCCAGATTACACTTATACCAGCGTGGAGACATTGCGTTCAGTTTCAATATATTGTGGTTTTGAACAAAAAAACTTGAGAAGCGTATGGCGATTACCGAATCATCAAGGATAGTGCAATGGCAGCAAGATTCTTTGCGTTACATAGAAGACTAAATACGTTCTGATAGACCCATTATTTTTTTTGATGAAACATGGTTCGACACTCATGATGTAGTGAATTACAGTTGGGTAGACAAAAGTAAAAATTGCTGTTTAAGTGGGCCATGTTCTGAGGGGAAGGTGAACGCATTATAATAGTACACGCTGGAACCAAAGACGGTTTTGTACCTAATACGTTATCATTATCTGTTAAAAAAATTTAAGACTGTGTTGATGATTTTCATGAAAACCTGGAAGCAGACTCACTTGAGAAGTAGCGAATTGCTTCTACCTAATATTCCACCACAGTTGGTAATCGTTATGGACAACGAATCGTATTACTCGCAGCAACTCCGTGAGATACCGAATTGTAGCAGTAAAAAATCTGAAATAATAACATTCATGTCTGAAAACAATAAACCTCTTCCTGCGGAGAATCGTGTGAAAAGCCCAACAAAAAAAAATGTGCTCACTGTTATAAACGGCGTGAAGTTGGAAAAAATATAATGTTTCGGCGAGTTGTGCAAACACGAAATCACACCACTCCAAAACTACCTCCATACTATTGCATATTTAACCCCATTGAGTTAATATGGACGAACGTAAAATTGGAATTACGGAAATGTAATCAAACTTCAAAACTGAGTGAAGAGGTTGTATTTAACGTGAGAAAAGTTATGACAGGAGACCACCAAGAGATTTGGAACAAATGTGTTGAACATGTAACTAAAAAGAAAGACGAGTATGTGGTTTCACCCCTTGTCCAACTCATAATAATACAACCCAATAATGATTCTAGTTCAGACGAGTGTGACTTTCGGTCGTGATGATTTCTCATGAACAACTTTTGAAATTAAAAGGTTTAGAATTTTATTTGTTTCTGTTTTTTATAAGTGTGAGTACCTGGAATAATTTGTTTTGTTTTTTCGCAAAGGATTAATTTTTGTTTATGATTTGTGTTTTAAAATTTCATTTTCCAGAAAAAATTCCTCGTCCCGATTACAGCACACCCCAATTATAAGCAGAAATGGCAGAATATACTGATAGCTAACTATTTTGATGGATACGGGTTCACACCGCCTCCCGAAATGCAAAACCTGTCAGAGGAGAAAACCGCCACCACTCGTAGGATACGACTCCAAAGCAAAAAATACCGTTTGGGGAAGCAGAGAAACCAATCAGAGTGGTCAGTAACTTTTTGGATATATTTTCAACATAAACCTTTGAAATCAGAATGTTGGGAATCCCTCACATAAGCAATTTTTTGGCTATATTTTTTCAAATAAACCTTTGAAATCACTATGTTGGGAATGTCTCACATTCGTTACGAGAATAAGGGGATGAGTTTCAGATTTGACGATAAGCACGAGTATCGAGCGAGCATCCTCCCTTTGATTTCAAAATGATTGTGATCGCATTAGAGATCGAGTCAGTACTCGGAAAAAAATCCAGGAAAACCAATCAACAATCAAATGCAACAACAATCTGAAGAAAAACCTGAGTCAAATTTGCAGAAGGAGAGCTAGACAATATTCGGATCTGGCAAATGATCTCGGGAAAGTAGCAGAGGCAATTACAGGCACCGGTGACTGATAGCCCATTCAAGAAAACAAAAGGAGTTAGGATGCACCTAGGTGGAGCAATCATCAGTCACAATCAAGATCCAAGACAAGAAGACTCTTCAAGAGAGGTTAACTCACAACCTCATAACAAAAATATGAAAAAAGCTAAAAGAAAAAGATTTGGGGAATTTTGGAAAGGGGTCGGCTCTACCACCATATTGTCAATACTATACAAAGCTATGACGAAGGGTCAAGTCAATACTGCAATGGGAATCCAGATGAAAGCATAACTCAAAGTAGGCCTGTGTATCAGATAGTTTAGTTGATGAAGGAGATATGTGCACATATGAACACAGAAACGTGGCTGTCAAAATAACATATATTTCAGGTAGACGACACAAATACTTCCTACCAGGATATTGTCAAGTATGAAAAAATAGTACCTGATAGAAATAAAGCAATCATTTCTTTTTCAAAATCAATCTACTAGTCCTGAAAATAAAATTTGAACATTATTGAACCCAGAGTTGAAAATTCTGTAGTTTATTTATTCATTAGTAATTCATCATCCAGTACTATATTTATTGAAATGCAGTATTTCCTAGTTCATCGCCGTTCATTAACCGGGTATCGGATATCAATCCAATTCCTGAGTACTGAATGGCAAGAAAGCTGATTCTGCAGGGCAATAATTCATGATCAAATAATATTTTTAATATAAATTGAAATGATTGGTTTGGACTGGGTTCTTTTCATTGTGCCCGTTTATGCTGCCAGTCCATGATGACACATCTCCTCCCCTTGGTTTTTCAACCGACGAAACCAAATAGGAGGAGGTTCTCTAGTCGACGCGTTTATTTTTCATGTATGACCACGCATATGTTTTTACTGTGACGTCCGATTCTGATGATTGTTTCTTCAATGCATAGGGTGTACTTTGAAGTTGGTCCCATTCGAATTTAAGAGATGAAATCCACCCCTGAGGGTAGCAAAATGAGGGATATTGATCACTCACCCTCTGAATTCTGGTCCGTTAACCGATTCTATCAGGCATAAATTTGTACTGGGTTCTTCGATTTGGATGATTCCTTTCTTATTAGATAGAAAATACCTCATATTTGGATTAAGAATGGAATTATTCTTGTTCTCCTTCATCCGTCACAATCATTATATTCCATGAGAGGATGGAATGATATATGAAGTAATGAAATGAACTAACCAGAACAACAAAAATAATTTATATTACAACAAATAGTGAAAGTAGGTAATCATATCATTTAACTGGTAATAGTTGAAGTAAGGTGGGTAAGTAAGTATTTTGTTAGAAATCAAAAAACAAGTAGGTACTAATTAGTAGATTTCAGCCACAAAAAATTGAAAAATAAAAACTTCTTAGACTCAATAACTAAGCTCATAAACTAATGTAAGTAACTAATTTTGAGTCGGCGCCGAACGAACAATCAACGAAGATCATCAAATTATTTCAAAAAAATTATCAGAATGTCACCGCGCAACTCGATACCATCATTTCACGCCTCACCTAATTCAAAATTTGACTGGAAACAAGCTGTAGGTAGGAGGAATAGAAATAGACGACAGATAATAACTGGAAACAACAAAGAAACTGGAGCTGTTAGAGGAGTACCAAAACATGTCACTCTTCATGTTTGCAGAGTTGACAAGGAAACTACGGTTGCATCTCTCACAGCGTGACTCAATGAGAATTTTCTGGAAGCCACGTGTGAATCCATGAACTCCAGTTTTCCTGAGATCTACTCATATTTCAAGGTTCGAATTCTGGAAAAAAAAATTAGGAAGGCAATGAACTCGAACCTGTGGCCCTATAGTGCTTGTTTAAGCCGTTTTTCAGATCGCAAGACGACGACCAGGCGAGAGGTATGACTGATTTAGTTTTCGATTCGAATCTTTATCATTGAATATTCAGTGTTTAAATGATGAAAAAATTGATGTTCTATTTGCAGACATTGATGAGTTTGATTTGAACTTCATTTGTGTTACTGAAACATGGTGCAAGTTTACTAATTTGATTTCAATGGCTTCTCTCTAAATAGCAGTTATTGTAGAAGGGAAATGAAGGGTGGAGTTGTTGCTATACTGACAAAAAATATGATGGGCATGAATAAACTTGATCTAGATGAATACTGTACTGGTAGAGATTTCGAGGTTTGTGGTATTTCATATAAACTAGATTCAGTTAACACAATTATTATATGTTGTAATAGGTCCCCTTCCGGGAACATGAATATTTTTTTGAAAAGAATGTATGACCTTCTTGTTGATATTTTCAAACAAATTTCAATTTGTTGATATGTAGGGACTTTAATTTGGATAGTTATTTCAGTCATCCTTCTAGAGATCTTATCAAATTATATAATCTATTTGAATCCTTCAATATGAATCCGACAGTTCATTGGGCAACGAGAGTACGCAAAACACGCTCACAACTCTCAATCAAATATTCAGTAATTTCATAAACCACGGAACATGTTGTGTTGTCGATATTACGATTTCTGATCACAAATCAGTTCTGTTCGATTTCGGAGCGATAAAAAATTCAAACCGGATAGTTGTACAACCTAAACGTATATATAGTAATGACGCGAATAAAAAATTTGTCACTGATATCGAAAGTGAGAAATGGACAGGACTTTCTGACATAAATGAACTAGATCAAGCTTTTGAGTCCTTTTTTGGAATATTTTTATTTTATTTCGACATCCATTTTCCAAAAAAGTTCCATAAAATCGATTTTCTGGAAAATGAATGGATAAATGATGGAGTTAAATTGTCCAAACAAAATCTTAAAGACCTACATATGTTGAAAATGGAGTTTCCGGAGTTAACATATATGTATAGGATAGAAAAACAAAAACATTATCATTTGATTACAAAAACAAAAAAAAGATTATTTTCAAAATAAAATCAATAAATCTGACAACTCCACAAAATCGGTATGACAAATAAAACAGAAACTGTTCGAGATGAAATTGAAATAAAAGTGAGGGATTATTTTGAGAAGGAACCAGCGACTATAGCAAACTTATTTAACAATTATTCCATAGAAGAACCCCGAAACATAGTCAACCAAATCGACTGTAAAGGTCCTGATTCAGATTTCTTTATTCAAAAGATCGCAACATCATGTGGCTCCTCTTTCCTCACCCTGTATGATCAGACTGAGCTATATGACCTACTACGAATAAAATTGTAAAATTAGTTTTCTTCAGATCACGATGAAGTACTCATATTCCTCTTGAGAAAAATACTCCATATGCTATCCACTCCACTTTTACATTTGGTGAATCTATCATTTTCTACTGAATTTTCCAAATATGTTAAAAATTGGAAGAATTTCACCAGTATTCAGAAAGAAGGACAAACATTCAGTAGAAAACTATAAACCAATAACAGTTCCATCAAGTTTCTCAAAAGTTTTTGAATACGCGTTTTTGAACAGGCTTCTTTCTCTCTGTCACAAATTCAATATTTTCTCTAGAAGCCAACATGGATTTCTCAGTAAGGGATCAACCACAACAGGGCATTCGACTGCGTCAATCATTCTATATTACTCGAAAAATTGGATAAATATGATATCAGAGAGCTACCTCTGCAATGGATATCAGATTATTTGAGGTATAGAAAACAGTATGTCACTGTGAACAACAAAAATTCTGAAATGAAGGACATTGATCTTGGTGTGCCTCAGGGCTCAGTTTTGAACCCGGTATTGTTCATCCTTTTTATTGATGATTTGAGTATTTTATCATTACCGGCATCATTCATTTTATATGCAGATGATACATCTGCGATCATATCAGGTAAAACCGATATAGCCTTGACATATAAATGCAACACAGCTTTTTCCAGATTGCACGAATGGTATTCTGCAAATCGGTTGTTTCTGAATGTTGAAAGAACACAATCCATAAGGTTTCATGACCGTCAAAAATTGTGTCAGGATATCACATTCGGCTCAGATGATGCCTCAGCGCAATATGTCTCTAGTAATAGCAACGTTATAACGTTTTTAGGTTTTCAAATTGATTCATATATAAACTGGAAAAGTCACTGTCAATCACTGATATCAAGAATGAATTCACTATCATATCAATTTAGAACCACTAAGAAAGTGTTGGAAATAAATCAGTTGCTTTCACTCCACTATGCACAAGCTTAAAATAGATTGCGATATGGTATATGCCTATGGGGTTCATATGTATTCTCACACGATGTTTTCATTGCTCAAAAGCGCGTTCGGTGTTCTCTTGTTGGTGCATCGGGCCGTACAAGTTGCAGATGTCTTCAAGTACCATACAATTTTAACACTTCCTTCATTACTTATTTTTGAACTCTCTGTTTACTAATTTGAGAATAGAGGTACTTTATTCAGTACCAATACAGTCAAACATCAATTTGATACACGAACAAAAAATGACCTTCATGTACCTTCTAATAAATCTAGCGTTCCATTCAACTCTCCTTCCTCTATGGCGCCCAGGGTATTTAAAAAATTACCAAAATATATAAAAGCAAGTGAATGTTTCGAAATATTCGAAATACAATTGCGAGAATTTCTACTTGAAAAGTGTCTGTATAATGTTAATGAAGAAGAGTTTATGTCGTAGAACCGTAAAGTTTTGTTTATATGCTTTTATTCGGAGATGTCGTCATGTTTCTTTTAGAATTTTCTTAGGACAATTTTAATTAGGTTGATAATTTTCACTTCAAACTTGTGGTTCCAGCTTTTTTCATCTGATAATTGCAATTCTGAAATTGTTGTGTGTTTCTATATGTTTCTATGTTCATTATTTATTCGATTAGTCATCTATTCATTCATTCTATTATATATTCATCTACTAGTTTTTTCATTTGTTTATTTATTTATATTAATGTTTTTTTCATTCTGAGAAAGGAGTAAGTTGCACGGTGGGTCATTAGCAACGTAGTGGTACAATAACATTTGCATAATAACTCATATTCACATTTTGTTCACATTATTGGTCTGGAATTAGATTGCATCATTCAAGTGCAGGTCATTTAGAAAGTTCAGAAGGTTAGAGATATCACAGCGGTCTCTTAGAAGGGATTTTATTTCTGGTTCCAGGCTGCGTTTCCGTATTGTTTGTCGTACCTAGGACACTCCACTAGAATGTGTTTTACACAAACCGGCACTAGACATAAGTCGCAAGTTTTCACTGGTTCCCTTCTGAAGATGTGGTCATGGGTGTATTTTGTGTGGCTCATTCTTAGTCGGGACAAGATGACTTGGTGTCTTCTTTTCTGGAGGGATGTGGTCCATGGTTTCACTGATTTTTTAATTTCGTTGAATTTGGTATCTTTTTGTTGCCACTCATTTCGCCATTGTTTCCATATCAGGTATTTAATGAAGCTCTTTGCGTCCCTTCTCTGAGTTTGTTGGGTTGTGGGTTCCGTCCTTTCGCTTGCAGCTTTGCGGGCCGCCGTATCTGCCTTTTCCTTTCCGGGGATCCCGATGTGCGAGGGTACCCATACCAATTTTATTTCTTTGTTGTGGTTGTTTGTGTGGTGATAAATTTTCCTTTTATGGCCATGGCGTTAGGATTGCTGCAATATACTTGTTCTAGGGTTTCAACGGCGCTGAGTAAGTCGGTAATGAGAGTTGCCTTTTGTATTCCATGACTTGTGATGTATTTGACGGCTTGTAGGATGGCAACTATTTCACCACTGTACACACTGGTACTTGGTGGTAGGCGGTATCTTTTAATTACTTCCTGAAAGATGAAAGCTGTCCCTACCTTGTCTTCTGATTTGGATGCGTCGGTGTAGAAATTGGAGTGTTCCGGGTATCGGGAGAGGAGCTTAAAAAGCTTGAACTATCATTTTGGGAGGGGTTTCTGTTTTGTGGAAATGACATGGGGATGTGTCTTTATGCAGTTTGGGTATATGCCAGGGAGGAGAGTTTGAGAAGTATGTTTGTGAGATGTTACGAAAGTCAATTTTGGAGGTGATTGGGTAACGATTCGGGCGTCCAAAGAAAGGGTGGGCTATCCTTATTCGGTTCGATAATAGCTTTTTGAATCTGTTAGCAAATACATATTTGAGTGATGGGTGATGAGTGTTGGATGCTATCGTTGAGGCAAAGGAGAGGCTGAGGTATTGGCGTCTCGTATACAAGGAGGGTTCTCCTGCTTCACAGTAGATACTTGATATTGGTGTGGAACGAAGGGCTCCCAATACCGTTCGGAGTGCTGAGTTGTTGAAAGAGTCAAGTAGTTCCAGAAGTCGCTTGCTTGCTGAAGCATACGTCATCGAGCCATAGTATATTCTAGTATTAATGCCCTATGTATTGAAAGTAGTGTTTTGGCGTCGCAACCCCAATTATAGTTGGAAAGTACTTTCAATAAGTTCAGCCCGTTTTGTCAGGACGTTACGAGGTATGGGATTCACAAGTGAGTCCTTGTTCTTGTGTTATTCCCAGATATATTATTTTTTCAACTACCTTGATTGTGGTATCTTTCAGATGAAGTGAAGGTTCTGTTATTGATTTTTCCTTTGTGAAGAGTAATCATTCAGTTTTATCCACGCTCATTCGAAAGCCTGTGAGCGACAACCATTGTTATAGGTTTGCAATCGTTTTTTAAGATGATTTTGGGACCAAGTCATCCGCAAATGAGCTCATTCCAGCCAGTTTTTCGATGAATGTTTCTATTTCATTAATAGCTAGTAGGAAAAGTATGACACTGATTATTGAGCCTTGAGGTACTCCATTTTCTTGTATTCTGACGTCTGAGAGTTTTCCATTATTTCTTACTCTAAAGTACTGGCCATTCATGAAGTTCATGATAAATTTCAGAAGATTTCCGTTCACTCCCTTCGCGACCAGCTGTTGTATTATATAGTGCCTCCATGTCATATCATATGCCTCTTTTATGTCGAAGAATACTGTTTGCGAAGCCTTCATGTATGTAGCTTTCGAGATCTACCAAGTCAACCATTGTCGAGCGTCCTTATCGGAACCCGCACTGTTCTGGAGCCAGGTGTCCGTTTTTTCCAGATGCCACATTAATCTTCTGTTTGTCTTTTTTTCCAGGAGTTTGCACATCGTGCATGTGAGGGATATATGTCTGTATGAATCTGGGCATGTATTTGATTTACCAGGTTTCAGAATCGGGATTATCATTGCCTCTTTCCATGCTTCTGGAAAACTGCCTTCGTGCCATGTTTTGTTGTAGATTGCCAGGAGGATTTGCTTTGCGGTTTTGGGGAGTTTTTGAAGGAATATAAAAGGAATGTCGTCCGGTCCTGGGCTGGAGTTCTTGCTGTTTATTAGGGCGTCTTCGAATTCAGCGATGGTGATTTTTGTCTTCAGCAGACACATATCTATAGAATTTGATATGTTTATTCCCTTTGATTCTCCTTTCCTTTTGGTAGTTAGGAGAGTTTTGGTGAAATTCGAGTCGCTAGATTTTTTTTGGTATGTGTCTGCAAGTATTTCCGATATATCTTCTGAGTTACTATATGTTTCTCCGTCTTGATCGAGTGAATTCATTCCATACGAGTTGTTCGTGCCCTCAATTCAGTTGATTTTATTCCAGACGCAACTGATTGGAGTTGACCTATTTATTGATGTTACATATTTTTTCCAAGACTCGCGATTACTTTTCTTTGTTATTCATCTTGATTTTGCCCTTAGGCCTTTGAATATCACCCAGTTTTCTTCACTTTTGTGTCTCTTGTGTCTTAGGGCGTTTTTGGAATCTCTTATATTTCGTTTTTGGGCTGGGGTTGGTTCATTGTTTTTTGGAAGGGTTCCTTCTAGTTGGGATTGTTTCTGTGGTGATGGTGGGGTGGGTTGTGAGGTTGTTGGTTCAGGGAGTGTTTCGTTTGTTGTAGTATTTGAGGGCTGTGCTGGCTGGTGACCTTGGTTGTTCGAATCTAGAACGGGGCATTGGGAAGCAATGTGGCCGGGTTGTTTGCAGTTATAGCATGAAAGGTCATCTCTAGATGAGTAGATACGATATTGTGTTTTGTTGTTGATGACTCGGATACTAGTACATCTTCAGGTGGGGAAATATATGCTTGTCGTCGAAAGCTAAGTATGTGAGAGTATTGGGGGTCAGGTATGTTCATTCTGAGAAAGGATATAGGAGACACTAATTTCAGGCCGGCTAGGGTGAGATATTGTTCCAGTACCTGGTTGGGAATTGTAGGGCATACGTTAGAGATGATTATTTTTTCCGAGGGCGTAATTAGTCTTCTTGCTCTGATCAGTTCCTCTCCCACAAGTATGTAGCCATTGTCATTCATGAAATCGTCGACTGCTCTAGGGTTCGATGAGTATATGCATATTCTGTTGTTTGATATCTTTGAGGTTGATATGATATTCTTAGGACCTATGCATTTCCCTAGTGCTAGGATGTATCCTTGAATTCTGACACTTTCTGTTGCGGTGAAAATTATAGCTTGATCTTTTTCTGAAAATTTGGGAATTTGTTGTTGGCTAACTGCAGAGGAATAGGATCTGTAGGATATTGATGCTTCTTGACTTGATGGGTTCGTTGTTGGGAGTTAATTTGGTGAAGAAAAGGGTTTCCTGTAGTCAGAAACGCCTTGCTGGTTTTTGAGCATGATTAAAAATGGTTGACTACGAGAGTCATTGGTTCCTCAGTGCGGCCCTGGTTCCGTACCAGCTGATCGGGTGTGAGATTAGATACACTCTAACTATTTTATAATTTATAATTCGTAAAATCGACTTACAGTTTTGAATTTTTCTGTTGGTTCTTACGAGGTATCACTGTAGTGTGTATTCACTTTGGGTTTATTTCACTTTATGTGTTTTCGCGTTTTGTTCTGGATCTGAAAACGAGAGGTGTTTGTATTTTGCTTGTCAGGTCAGGACTCCCTATTTATTTATTTGTTCATTCGTTCATTCAACTATTCATCCATCCATCGATTTCCAATTGAATCATTTAGATATGTATCTATTTATCTAGTTATTTCATTATACTATTCTACAGATCACACTATCCTACAGATTACACCCAACTCCATAACATGTTCGAAACCTAATACAATAATTTTCGCAATTGATTCACGATGGATGACCATTTGGAATGTTTATCCCAACGCAACGACTCTTTGGCTCACGTGCGATTCGTGGCGAATATTGTTATGCAGCAATAATTGATGAATGTATCTATAAATATGAAAATCCGAAAAAAGTATGTGCCTATCACTGTTCACCCTTCGTAGGCATTCGCAAATATAAATTGAAATATGTTTGTTTATCCTCAAACTTTTCAGATTATCTTTGTATTTTTTTCGATTTTAAGAGAGAGGGTGATTAAATTGGAGAATAATGGATAAATATTTTGTTCTGAATTGCTGCAAATTTCTCCCAAAATTTATTCAATGAAAATCCAAAACTCCTTCATTTTTACAATTCCGAATATATTTGTTCACCAAAATAACAATTTCATGAAGTTCTGGAATTTTCACATAACAGACAAATTTTTCGCAATCATGTATCCTCCTTCGTAGGGGCAGTTTTTGCTTTCAATCACAGTCTTCACAATTTGACTATTATATATTGAAACTCTGGAAACACTGTGTTTGTCATAGAAATTATCAGGAATAAAGGAGATGGAGATTGTAATATGACAAAAGAGAATATTTTTACACTCCGCGTTGTACTCCTGAGTTGCAGACAGAAATGCATTGCAATCAATATGAAGGACTCCATCCGGCATGCTCTCAAGAAATTCCATTTTCCAGATGACTTGCATTCACCTAGTCGAAGCAAGAAAATCTTATCAGGATCCTCTTGTCTCTCGTATGTTCATTGCCCTGAGAGATGCCCATCGAGTGCACTGTTGGATGAAAATGAAATTTGTAACATAGTTTTCCTACAGTTTTGGGTTTGCTGATAAGTAATAAGTGATATGGATATCGATTGACGGAAGTTCCGGCTACTGGCTATTGATAATTTACGATTAGTGATGCCGGAATGATCATACAATATTCAATGAATTCTGAGGTGTGGTCGAGATTGTGGTGGTGTGGTGGTTATAAACTTCAATAAATTTTTTAATTCATATTATCGTGTATAGGGATTGCATTACGACTTTATTTCAGATTTCGATGAAAATCTCCCATTAGTTTCTGATTAAAAAAAAAGAAAATAACCACCCCAATGAATAATAATAATGAAACCTTTCATGAACACGAACTCCAAAATTAATTATATGTGGAAAATGCCAGTGAAACAGGAGTGAGTGAAATTCTCAAGAAATTTCAACCTCATGCAGCTCCTGGACTTGACAGAATCTAACCTAGAATAATGAAAGAAATCACAGAATATGTAACTGTTTTTTTTTATCATGAATAAAGTACTGGATCAAGGGATATTTCCCCAAGAATTGAAGAAAACCTCAATCAAACCTCCCCATAAAGGTGGAGACCGACTAACTGTGCACATTATGGACCGATTTTATCAGTTTTATGCATCGTTGAAACAGTCATCAAGACACAAGTGACCAACTATCTAGACAAATATCAGATTCTTAGTGACAGACAGTACGGTTTCAGACAGTCCAAATCTACTCAGGACACAATTGCATGCCTTACTTCAGAAATATACAAAGCTCTAGATGAAAGTGAAGCTGCAATATGTGTATTCGTAAATCTTAAGGAAGCATTCGACACAGTTAGCCACTCTTACTCCCTCAGAACTTCAGAAGAAATAGGTTTCAGGAGAAATGTGTTGAAGTTAATGCGGAGTTACTTATCTGCCAGGCAGCAGTTTGTAACGATAGAAGAGATAAACAGCCAGAAAAGACTTAAAAAGTACGGTGTTCCTCAAGGAACGGATTTGGGACATATACTGTTCAAGTTCTATATCTCTTACTTATTTCGGCAAAATTTCACAGGTCAGATAGTATCATTTGATGATGACACAGCAATTCTGTATACAGGAGATAACTCCTATACTGTTCACGGGCAAGCAAGAATAACATGAAAATGATTCACTTCAAAACTACTCACTTTCAACTTGGAAAAAACTGAATACGTACCATTTCACATACTGAATACCGACGAAAACTTTTCCTCGATCCGGATAGATGATCATATGGAAATCGAACCTGTAAACAAAATGAAATACTTAGGTATAATACTAGTGTAACCTGAAGTGCATATCACCACACTCGGTACAGAAAGTCAAGGATTGACACTCAAAAACTGTAGGCGAATAATAAGTATCAAACAACTTCAGGTAATGTACGACACGTGGAATCTCTATTGAGATATGGCATCATAGCCTGGGGATGTGTGTATAAACATTTAAAAACATTCCAGAAATGGATCTGGAAAAATATGAATAAAAAAGAAATTGATTTTTCCACAGATTCCCTTCATGAAATAGCGAAACCCAAGAAATACATCTGTTCTGTAATACTATCATTATACATCAAGAGTACCGCCGAGACAAAAACTCGATTGATAATGCATATCCTACAAGATATAGCCATATACCAGTAATGAAAAAATCACTCCCCCAAAGATGTTTCTCCATCCTAGAATCACGAAACAGGTTATAAATAAAATTAAAAAAATTAATAAAAAATATATATATATATATATATATATATATATATATATATAATATATATATATATATATATATATATATAAAATATATATATATATATATATATATATATAAAATATATATATATATATATATATATATATATTTTCATTATCAAGACAAGTAAGGTGAGGTTAAGTGAAGACAGCGAACTAATCACCATTTCGTGATTGAGGACTTTTCAAAATCATATCACTATGACCCACTACTAGTAATATATATAAAAATTAAACAATAGCACTCGCACATATTGTTTTAATACTTAATTTAAACACTTTAAAATTTATCGTGACTGACTTTTCAGTCACGCTTCAACCATGTTAATTGCCTTCAAATAAAGTTTAAATAAGTATCTAAACAATATGTGCATGCTATTAATTATATATATTACTAGTATGGTCATAGTGATATGATTTGAAAATCCTCAATCCGAAATGATTATTCCTGTCTTCTACCTACTACTTGTAAATAAAATAAACATTTTCGAAAGCTTGACTAAATAAGAAAGAGTTTTACTTTTTCTCATAGGCCATTATTTTGACTGCAACCTCAAGGAATATCCTTTCTACAAAGTTTATTTCAAATTCATAGTTATTTTCAACTAGTCCAGTCACGAGACTACCCTTCTTCTATATATATATATATACATATATATACATATATATATAAATATATAGTACCTGATTGATATTTTTGTATGTATATTAATTATTTTTTATCTTTTCTTTAACAGTGTCCGCCCAAAACTTGGAACCATATGGGACACTTTTTTATCAATAGTTTCTTAGAAATTTTAATTCCTTAAAAAAGTTGGTGCATTCAATTTGACTAAATACGCGCATATCCGTTATCATAAGTGGCGTGCGGTTAAGTTGGATTCGACCGATATTTCAAATTCACCATAGAGTAAAGTGACATTACTATAAAAAATATTGGAAAATTGTTTCGAAAAAAGTTGTTTGCAGTTGAAAAATATTCTCAGTTATGCAGTTTAGTCCACCAATTACTAATTTCAATAACTGCTCAATGAGTTGATCTCTCCATGAGGCCAACTCAATAGGCAATTATTGAAATTAATAATTGGTAGACTGAATTGGATAACTGAAAATATCTCCCAATTGCAATCACCTTATTTCAATAAAATGTTTCGATATTTTCCATAATTATGTCACTTTACTCTATAGTGAATTTGAAATATCGGCCGATTCCCGCTTAGCCGCACGCCACTGATAATAACGGTAACGCGCGTATTCACTCTTATTGAATGCACCAACTTTCATAAGGAATAACATTTTCGGAGAAACTATTAATAAAAAAAATTCCGATATGGTTCCAAGTTTTTGGCGGACACTGTATATATAGTTTTGTATACTTTTTGAACTTGTATATGTCATCTTCGCCACCGTATTGAGTGTATCTCAGTTGATAATTATTTAGCCAGAGACCTACGAGCTAATGTTAACCACAGACAAGATTCACTAGATAATCTTTTGGGATATTTTACCCGTGCGTTTCTCTAATTAAAAAAAAAGCTATACATTTGCCCTCAAGCACAAGTTGCCACTTACAAATTTCAGTGATCTTTCGTTTATTTGTATTCAATGTATATCTATTCGAACTATCTTTGTATCTGTAGTGACTAAACATTATTATTATTATTTTTATTATTATGATTATTATAAATACAGTTTTCTAAGAGTCAAATCAATAACAATCGACAGAGATAGAGAGAGCAATGACTCATTTTATTTCACAATGAACGGAGAGGCTTGCGTAGGAAAGCTTCAACATCATCACCGACTATCTCGAGGAATGTTCGAGCGCTCTCAAATCAGAAGCGTTAAAGAGAATTTTTTGAATTTTTTTCCAGAATTGTTTTTTTTTTCCAAGAATAAAAATCCTCATGGGAATTCCGGAACTCCTTCCTTTTCACAATTCAGCAAATAAAATATTTCAATGATCAAAGAAAAACTCGAAGTTCTGGAATTTCCACATAACAGATAAAGTTTTCGCACCCAAGTATCCTCCTGTTTTGAAGGGGCAGTGTTTGCTCCTAATCACAGTCTCCACAATTTTACTTATCATCTTGAAACTCTGGAAAACCGCATTTTCTCTGCATTCAGCACATTTCCGGTTGCGTTTTTCTGTGTTAGTCATCAGGAATGAAAAAGTGGAGATTGTAATATGACAATGAAGGTGTCTTCCATATCATTATTTCATTTATATACTTCAAACTTCTGCACATTTTTCAGTTGCCGCACAATCAGTGGGCGAAAATGATGAAACGCATCCACTTATTCAGCGTATTTTCCGCTCTAGACATTTGGCTCCCCTTAATCCCATCAAAAATTTCATAGAATAGAATATTTTATATCGCTATGGTTTGAGCGATCTCCATTATTCTCTGAGGGATACTAGCTCGTATTACATCAACAGTGAGAGATCGAACACAAAATTCATTTCATCATTCAGTTCATTTGATTCAAAAACATATCCCAGTTTGCAATAAGATGAAATTGGAAGTTGATAACAAAAAATAATTTTTTCTTCAGACTTCGTACTCCTGAGTTTCAAACAGGAATACAATGCAATAAAATTGAAAGATTTCGCCTGGCATACTTTCAAGAAATTCCATTTTCCAGATGACTTGCATGCACCTACTCGAAGCAAGGGAATCTTATCAGAATCCTTTTGTCTCTCGTGTGTTCATTGCACTGAATGATGACAATGGAGTGCATTGTTAGTTGGAAATGGAATTTTATAAGGGTTCATGACATTCGTCCGGCTTCAGTGCCTGGTTATGAAATAATTACTAATCGAATGATTGAGTATCTTTTGAATCACCAGGTGCAGTCACTACTGGATATTATCAATATCTCATTGCCTCCTGAAAAAATCCCCCGAAGGTGGGAGCATGCCATTGCGGTAATGATTCCAAAGGAGGGACAGAACACGACCTTCTCACAAAATCATAGACTGATCAGTCCGCTTTGGAGTTCGGCTAAGGTGGCTGAGAAAGTCGTTTTGAAAAGGCTCAACGACGAACTGGAGGACAAAACTGTCCTACTAGATGAGCGGTTCGGCTTTCGCCGCATTCACTCCACCGAGCTTTAGGTTCTGAGGCTGGTGGAAGATAGGATAAAGTTTTGAAACCCCAACAATAACGCTCATTCCATACTAGAGTATATCATAGAGACATAAGTGGTGAAGTGCATAAAGTCATTTCTCATGGGTGGGACATTCCAAGTTTGGATCATTATCTCTTGGATTCGAGGGAAATTGGAGCCGGTGTTTCTGACGGGGCAAAACTGTCTCCTCTGCTCTATGCCCCCCACACGTCAGACATACTCAGGAGCGAACAAATAGGCCTAGGCCCACCATGTGTCTAGGCCGTTGGAAAGGGAGTGCCGGTGACGATCCCAGATATTCAGATCCCCTCACGGTAACATGGTAGCGTGCCTAGTTGCTTTGGCGAACCCTCACACGAATGGTTATCCGTCACACGTTCACACTAGTAGTATCAGGTCGGAGGTCTGATACGGCGGCGACCCATCAAACATTACAAGAGAAGTCTTGTTGACATTGGTACCAAGGGGGATGAGGAGAGGATAGCCCCACCGGTAGAAACGGGGAAGTCCTCCATCCGATGGGTCCGGATGATTGTATTTTCTGTCTGACTCGGCGGGGAGCGGCGCAATAGCCTGCTTGGGCACTGACATCCCAGAGCGAAAGCTAGGTACTTTCTCTAGGGGGTGGGTCGTATAGAGACTGGCACCCGGTCGAGCGACCGATGTGGAGCTCTACAAGTGGCTTCGGTCTCTTTTTACGCTTACGATACGGCCTTGCTTTCTTCTTCAGTCGACCACCTGATGGGTATCGTTCATTTGCAGAACGCATTTAACAACCTCCAGCAGGGGAAACTGGATTGGAAAATAAGGATGAATCAAGCAATCTCGATGGGTCGTCATAGAAATAACTCGGAGAGGAGAGTGACTGTTTCTGGAATTGGTCAGAGCGGGTCAAGTTACAGTGGATCGCCGTCTCACCTGGAGACCACATGTCAAGTTGATTAGAAACAAAATACACAAACAAAATTCTATCACCGAACCCGTTAATCAACAGAACAAGTGAAATCCCTCTAAAAAATGAAGTAATGATCGATGAAATTGTGTTCAGACTTGTCATTGTGTACGCCTCAGCCACATGAGGCCAAACCTGCATAAGCAGCATTCGCGTCCTGGAACGAGCGCAAATAAAGGTTCTGCGATGATAACCGACGCACGTGCGGAATACTAGATAATTCGAATCTGCCTTCCATCGGAAGCATCATTGGAGAACGCAATGTGAATTGGCTCACGAGAATCTTCTTGTGAGGGAGGAGTGATGGTCTACCTATCGATCTACAACCAAAATTATTTCTTGGCCATTTCTGAGAAACATGACACGGACTGAGGATTTTTCGTTTTCCTTGTTCATTCAGAATTGCAAATTCGTGAATGGCTGTGGCTCACTTATTTTCATGTCGGAAGAGTAGGGACCCTTCGTGTTATTCTTGATTTTAACAGTGACGAATCCCAGAATTCAGATATCTGAAAATGCATGTTTTCACTTCCAGATTCTCTTAATTACGTTGGGATCTATTCACGAAATTTATCGGATGAAGGTCAATATTCGACGTGTATTTATGTTAGGACAGCAAATGGTGATTGCAATCAAATAAGAACAACTTTCACAATATATAATGGTTGAACTAAATACAACAATATTCATATTATATAATGATATCTCAAACAAAAGTATGACAGTCACTACTTGAGTGTCCAATATTATACTGGGTGTTCTGTATTTTCATTTTCCAATACCCCTACTGAAATACACATTCATGTTCATATTTTTCGTACAAACTATTCCTAAATATTATTTTGGTTAAAATAACAGCAATCATGGCCTCGGTTCCAATATATTGAATATAATTCCTGCATCATGAAATGATAATGAATATCATTTTGCTTGGTCCTTGCACGATAACCACAACATGTGGTAAGATTTATTTTACTTTCTTCCCACAAGATTTTAGGACTGGCGGCTTGGATATATTCGGCCGAAATAAGGTTTCGAATTTACTCAACCAAAGAGGCCCTTGCGTAGCAGCAGACAATGCCATATTCTCCGCTTCGATTGTTGATAACACAACGGTATGCTGTCTCTTGAAACTCCAAGAAATCGATACTCCTGATGAAGAAATACATATCCAATACATGATCGCCTGTTATCGATATCACTCGCCGCCCAATCAGAGTCACAATATCCTTTCATTTCCTGTTCAAATTCTCCTGTGAATACCAAGTTCGCGTTCGCAGTACCTTTGATATGAACGTAGAATATACCACCAAATGCTTCTTGGTACGGTATCTTCATCATTCCTACACTTTCTTGTTCATTCTTAGGATAATCTAGTTCAAATTTTGGTTTGGATCTGCTGGTGTCGGCGCTGATTTATAATCTGCCATTCTGAATTTTTCCAAAATCGGATTCATATTATTTTCCTGATCAAACGTATGGGTGGTTCTTCTTTCCGCCTATCTCTCGTATTTCGAAGTCTAAGGTAATATTTTGCTTCTCCAAGGTCTTTTATCTCGAATTTTTCCTACAATTTTTCTTCAACGAATTTTCGTTGTTCTTACATCATTGAAAAAAATCAGCAAATCATCCACATAAAATGCTACAAATAACATGAGTTCACCACTCATATTATAGTATATACATGGATCATTTTTTTAATCTTTCAATCCAATTTATTTCAATACGAAAAGAGCTTTTTGTCCCAGTGACGACTTGCTTGTTCGAGACCATAAATTGCTTTATTCTAACGATTTACTCTGTTATCTTCATGTAACTCTTCTGGAGGTAGCCAATAAACAAAAGCTGTGACTGCATCTATTTGCTCGGTATCTAGAATGAATTCAGCTGCTTACGATATCACATATCAGAATTATATCGAACAACTGGAGTAAATTATTTTTCAGATTTGTATCTCATGATCTCTCCTGTTTGTCTCTTCTGATTTTGAATACACCTTTGCAATTGATTCCTTCCCTACCAGGTGGTGAATCGGTGAAAGTCCATGTATCATTTTTAATGAAATAATTATATTCTTCTTGCATTGCCTTCAACCAATGATTAGAGTCGTGTCCTCCCATTGCCTCTTCAACATCATTAGGGCGATTTTGTTCAGTACAAGTTTGGGTAATATGAAGGAATTATTCGTTTATAGTCTTCTCTTTTCTATTTCACACAGATCTTCTCAAATGTGATATAGATTTCTATTCTGAAGTGTTTCTTCGTACTCAAATGGTACAGATTCACTACAATTGGGTTAATCATTTCCACCTTCTTCTTATACAAGTTGATTGAGTTTTTTTTGCAGACGTCTCTTCGAAAATATCACCCAGTGTTTGGATATTTTTTTCCTGGAGTTGTGTACTTCTGTTGACCAATTTTCCATTCGTTTATTTGAATGACATTTTCATGGGTTTCAATTAGCTTGTTGGTGTTCGGTTTCATGAAATTCTATCCTTTTGTTCTATCATAATATTCAACAACGAAAATCATCTCTCCAGACTTCGGATCCCATTTCTGTCTATTATTTTCGGGTACATGAACCATTGCTCTGAAACGAAAGATTATTATGTTTCCCAAATTAGGTATCTTTTCTATCCACATATGTTCATGTGCCTTTCTCAGCCGCTCCAAGGACTGACATGGGAATCTATTGATTATATTTACCAATGTAGCGACAGCTTCTTCCCAACATTGTTCCTCTTAATTTCATCAGAAAGCATACATCTGGCTCGTTTGCAGATGATACATTGGTGTGGAGTATGAGAACAAGTTGATGCCACATTATTTGAGGAATATTTCGAAATCTCAATTGCAGTACTCGCTCCCATTGTCTGTAAGCAATATTTTGATTCGATTTCATGTTTCATTTTCCAACATATTTTTGAAATCACTGAATATTTCTTTGACTACTGTTTTGCATTTCAAAAAATATATAAAGATTATGATCATCTATTTGTGTGAAAAAATATTTTGCTCCTTCAATAGATTCATTTTTCATTGGACCAGACAAATCGGAGTGAACCAATTCCATCAATTCTTTTGCTCTCTTACCAATGTGATTGAATGGTAATCAAAATTGTTTTTCTCCCTAGCACTGAATAAAATTCACACAAGATGCTTCTTGATTGAATTCAATACTTTCGACGATTCCATTTTTCATCAGGTTTTCACTATTTATATGTTCGAGTCTACGATGCCACAAATGACTATTATTCACTGCCAATGATTCATTTATATATTTTGTTTCAAAAACATCTGGTATATACATTCCATCTATATAAGATGTTGTTGCTACAGTAACGTCATTGTCATAAATTTGATGACCCTTGTTGCTGATTGTCATACATAAACCATCCTGCACAATTTGACTCGCTGCGAATAAACTCGTAGTGAGACTAGGGACAAGCAGAATATTTCTAAGAGTTGCTCCACCTGATACACGTTTCTGCATATTTATCTAACCTTCTGCTTTCACTGGAATTTTTCAATTATTGGTTACCAGAATTTCCTTGAATACGGATTCTATCACATCAAGAAGTAAGTCTCCACGCATTGTCACATGAGTTGTTGCTCCAGAGTCAATGTACCAGTTCTCAGAGTTCACAGTATTGATTGCAAAACCCACACAAAACCAACAATTGTGTTTTTATTTCCAAATGCGCTTTTTCCACCGATATTTTTGTTAATTTTCACTTTGTTTTTTTTTGTAATGACTTCAATTTGTTTTATGCTGGTAGGAGTTACAATCAAAATTTTTGTCTTTGAAATATTCATTAGTATGAGAAGCACTGTCATTTTGAGTGTTCGTACAGTTAATGTCCTACAACAATTTTGTTTTAATAGTGTGTAATATAAAAAACGACTTTTGGTACCATATAGTGTGGACTGACAGCCTTGATGATATCAAGCTGAGGAGCTAACGAGTTCCACAGTTTCATGTATGGGTTGCGTTTCCAGATTTACATGTTTTCCGTCCAAGCAAAATCAATGTAGTCGAATATTGGTCTCCGCTCACCTCCTATGATCATTCACGGTTGTATTTCAGTCGAAATTCCTCGATATTCGTTAACTGATGCTGAGTATTGCTCGGAGCGCAAGAAGGTTTCGTGAGTCGTTTGTGGTTCGAGTTGGATCTGGGATGCCCAGAATAACCGTTCCATGGCTAGAGTAATCGAACTCAGCCACCACAACCAGCGATTCAAAGCGAATTGGCTTGACAGTTTCCGTATGCGCAGTAACCAATATGCCTTTCAAGTATTCTTTTAAAAGAGTTCATGCGACTGCGTAACGGTCATCTTGTCATCAACAAGGTATAGAATGAATGAATACTTAGTGCAATTCATTGTAGTCTTTTTTCTGTATCATTTAATTTCTCAGTTTCGACTGAAATAAACTGAGTGGCGCCTGGCGTGAGCACAGAGCCCCGCTTTTCTAACGAACCCTCACCTAGCTCCCAAACAATAGAGCTGCCGTGCCTATAATGTAGATCATCATTTCATTATATTCATTGGGTAAACCTGCCAGCAGAAGCGTATATATCCATTCTTCGAATATATTGAAGCCAATACTAGTAATATACTCGATGTTATCACAATTTTCGAGTCTAGTAGTGACTAAAGTTTTCAAGAGTCCAATTCGTCCCGCTAAACCAGAATTCTCAAAAATTGCCTACAGTTTATCGCAAACATCTCTTGCAGTAAGAGCATCTTGAATGTATGGTTCGAATCGTGATGTCGCCGAGTCAAGAAGGCGCCCCGGACGTGGGAGGTAAAAAGTGTGAAAACGTTGCTAAAAGTGGCCTGAAGTGCATAAATTGTGGTGTTTTGTCCCATGTGAGCTGTTTGAAACACTTGAAAAACATAATCTGCATCAACGAGAGCTCATTTAAGTGCTGCGGAATGGCTTTGTCGGAGGTGGGAATCAATGAAGATTATCATAGTGACGACGTTGACTTATCGTTCGGTAATGCAATCGACAATTCGAGTGACTCTTTCAAAAAAAAAACACTATCTCAAAGTGATCATTGGGACCGATATAAATGAAATGACTAGTATATCTCAACTTGACTATTTTGCCACAAATATTGAATATTCTATGTTTGATGAAAAAATAGAGCCATTCAATATTAGTGACCATCATGGATTGTTATTCACTCTGACTATCGACATGCCTCCAAAGTCCCCGATAGTGAAGTCAAAAGATAAAATGATTCATAAATATGATACCAGAGAGAATAATATATACCAACTCTGTAAATTCTTTGAAGATGAAGATTTCAACACCGTATATGAATGTATGTCAGATGTAAATCTTGCGTACAATAGTTTCTACCAAATAATTGTTCATGCTCTAGATTTAAACTGCCCTATGAAAAAAATAAAACCAGGTGGATATAAAAACGATAGAAAAACATGGATCACAAATGAAATGAAAAATACAGGAAGGCAATTGAAAGATATGTAAAAAAAAAATTTTGGCACATGAATATCAAAAAAAAAAAAAAAAAAAAGATATTAATTAAAAAAATTAAAAAAAAAAAGTAGAGAATAGGCAAAAATCAACAAAAAACAAAAAAAAAAATAAAAATTGGTAATGAAACAATAGAAGATTCTCTAGAAATTGCAAACTACTTTGTAGAATATTTCTCAGCTACTGTGGCTGAAAATATAAAACAACATTTCGACTCTGAAACTGGCACAACCGGAAACCATACAGTAAATTCATTTTATTTTTACCCTGTTAGTCCTGAGGAAGTGCTGGAATCAATCAGACAATCAAAAAATAAAACATCTGTAGGCATTGACTGCCTCCCTATAAAAATAGTAAAATATTTAGCAAACTACATCTGTGAACCACTCTCATATATAATAAATATATCCGTAGAGTCTCATGTTTACCCTGATAATTTAAAGATAGGAAAAGTAATTCCAATCCTGAAAACTGGGAACCACCTATCTATATTAAACTATAGACCAATAACTATCCCATGTGCAATAAGCAAAGTTATAGAAAAATGCATTTATAATAAATTATTTCCATTTCTTATGAAATATAAAATCATAACTGATTGTCAAAACGGCTTTTATCCTGGCAGATCAACGGAGAACGCAGCAACGGACTTCATGGAGAATGTATACAAACACATGGACTCCGGTAAATACGTGGCAGCGCTTTTCTTTGATCTGTCAAAAGCATTTGACTCGATTGATCTCACTATTGTGTATGATAAACTCTATGCGATAGGCATCAGAGGGAATATTCTCTCATGGATAATATCATATCTCACTTTCCGGAAAATAAATGTTAGTATATCGGAGGCAAATTCAGAGTTGTATGACGTTGACCTTGGAGTTCCACAAGGCTCGGTCCTGGGACCACTAATATTTTTACTATTTGTAAATGACCTACCCTTTCACGTAAGATCAGAATGTATGGTACTCTATGCAGATGATACCTCTATGGCGGAACAAGCTGATAGCATTGAGGAACTACAAGTCAAACTGAACGCAGTCTCTAATAGGTTTATTGCATGGTGTAAACAAAATAAATTAATTGTAAATGCTGATAAAACAGTACTGATTACCTTCTTTGGGAAAAAAATAGTAAACAGTTTGATAGAAGTTGATGTAAACGATGAAACCATCAAACCATCTGAAGATACGAAGTTTCTAGGTATATATATTGATTCAGCGATGAAATGGGATAAGCAAATTAGTCATGTTTGTAAAAGACTAAATAGTAGTTTTTATGCTATTCTCCAACTCAAGAATATCTTAGACGAGAAATCACTGTTAAATGTCTATTATGCAATGGTACACTCAATACTTATGTATAATATCATTCTATGGGGAGGTAGTAGAGATGCCACAAGTTTAGAAAAGGATAATTCGGTTACTATACAATTTGAAAGCAACAGACTCCTGTAAACCATATTTTAAGAAATTTAAAATTCAAACAGTTCCAAGTATATACATTTACAGTCTGATTATCTACATAAAGAAACATGAAATGAATCTGGAAACTAATGCCCAATGGCATAGATATCCAACGAGAAATGGAAATATGTTAAGAACAAAAACACATAAAACTAAACTCTACGAAATGGCGCCAATCTATAGTGGATCTAAATTCTTCAATTGCCTGCCTGTTGAGCTGAAGTCAATTAACAACATGGGTTCTTTCAAACGTGAATTAAAAATTTTTATATCCACTGAAGGATTTTATTCAGGAGATGAATTCCTAAATTATAATGGAGAACTCAACAAAAAACAATTACAACATAAACTATGAAACCCTACAAACCAATAATTCTAGATTTATTGATTGGTACATAAATCTTATACTATTATATCTATATTTTATCTATATTTCTTACTCTGTTTTATATAGACAACTATGTATGTTCATCATAAAAAATATGTGATATTTTGCAAGATAACTGTTTCTACAGCGGTTAAAAAGTTAAGTGTTATTTTAACTATGCGTGTGTGATATCTGTATTTTGTAATTTGATTTTGTGTTTACCATTTTGTATATCTAATTGATTATGTGTTGAAAATTGTATACCTGACTTATCCTATATCATGTATATGATCTTAAAGGACTAATAAATTATTATATATTATAAAAGATAAGTTAATCGAGAACCAAAATTTCACTCTGAAAGCATTGTGTAATCAAATTGATTTGTTGAAACGATCCACCAACAACAACCATTTCAATCAACTATCAGCGCAGCAGGTGACATCTCAAGGCGAAAAGTGCAACCTAGTCGACATACCTGAATCCATAGGTGAGTGCCCTGCATCTTCAACGGAAATAGTGCACTCTGTGCGATTCTGAAAAATCCCATTTACTCTGATAGAGAAAAGGCTATTGCTGTCTCTAGTGTACCGGTTGTGACAACGTTGCCAAACTGCTCGTCGCTGCCCAGAAACTCGAGGATTTCTGAAAAAAAATGTGTCAGCTGCTATCCACCAGGCTGATTCTGAGGCTAAGTGTAGGGAGATCATCCAAATGGGTAGCAAGGAGAACGCTTCTGGTAGATCGGAGGGGTTCACTCTCGTGTCGAAGAGAAAAGAGAACAAGCTCCGGAACATTCCTGCGATAGTTGGGCACTTGGATCTTCCCTGTGGTTCTAGTATCAAGTATGCTCCCAAAATGTCATTTTCACATGTTTACAAAATGCATCCTGGAACTATTACAGAAGACCTCTTCTCATTTTGAGTCCTTCGTTTCCAGAAGTGAAGTGAGAAGAACTCAATTCAATGTACCCTAATTTGTATTCGTCCTTTAAAGTTACCATTCTCGAATGTAATGAAGAGAAGGCATTGAATCCTATTTGACCGAAAGGAACTCATGAAATAAACCACTTTGAGGTGAGCCAGAGAGAGGTGAGTGTTTTCCACATTGATAATAATGATATATAGTTTATTGAGTAATAATCAAAAATTATGAACGGTACATGTAAATTGTAAACATTCAATAAACCGCGATTATCACTGAGGCATGTAGCCTGTGCGTGAGATCTATGATATAATCGGTTCAATATTTTTTTTAAAGTGAGAATTCGATACATGGAATAAAGATTAAATTAGGTGTGAATACAATGTGTTGAAATCAGAAGTATAAAGTTAGATAAAATTATATAAATAAAATCATAGTTAATATAAAAGGACATATTTGTACAATAATGTTAGAGGCATATATTTATATATTTGTTGAAATATGTAAAAAGGCAATTTCTTATATTATAAGGTTGTATCAGAAGTATATAAATATATATATTTTTTTATGAATGAATAAATAAATAAATGAAATGGTTTTGAGTGTTGATTGTTAATTGGACAGACACTTTGTCAATATTTATTTCAGCATATCTATCATTTTGATGAGTTCATTCTTCAGGTATTTGGCAATGAATTTGTTAAATTTTCTCTTGAATTGATAAAGATTTTGCATTTCTATCGGATATTCTGGAAGAATTTGATACATTCTTGGTGCAAGATATGTAAAGCTGCGTTGGCCAATTGTTTTGGATGCAAATGGAGTTTGGTAACGTGTATTTTGTTTCCTCGTATTATATGTGTGTGTCAATGTCTTGAGTTCTGCTTTATTTTTGAATTGCTGTATCACGATGAAGCGGTAAAATAATTGTTTTGTATCGAATACCTGTGCTCCCATGTAGAGATCATCAGATGAATATGTATAAGGTTTTCTCATTATTATTTTCAAAAAAAAAATTGGATTATATTGATTTTTTTCAGATGTGTATTCATTGCCCATCTCACCCTATCATGCCATAATTCAGTCGAGAGCCAACCAGTGCTTGAAAGACCATCTTGAGTTTATCTTTGTCTGAAATGTCTCTCAAGAGTTTGAATTTGTAGATTAAATATCTGAGATTTTTGCGAGTATTTTCTATGTGTTTATCCCATCTCAAGTGTTTGTCTATGGTTATGCCCATATTATCTGTTGCTTCAATTTTGTAATGTTCATTGATTTTCAGAGTGTCGTATTCTGGTTTAAATTTTTTTTTTTTTTAAGGAGTTTCCTACATATTTCGTTCTTTCCAACTATAAGCTTGATAAAGAATGGCTGTATCATCAGCAAAGCTTATGATCTTTCCACCACTATTTGTTTTGTATACGTCATTCATATATATATATATATATATATATATATTTTCTTCAAATTCTCGGAATAAAGGTCTGATTCAGTCAATTCATATAATTTTTCTTAACGACGTTTCGACATGGTATTTGTCATCATCAGGTTAAAACACTAAAATTAAAAATATGGAGTTTGAGACATTTAACTTAACACAATATTGAAATGTATGCACTAAAATAATTCTTGAACATATGGTTCGAAATATATGCACTAAAATAATTCTTGAACATATGGTTCGAAATATAACATGTTAATTTCGAACCATATGTTCAAGAATTATTTTAGTGCATACATTTCAATATTGTGTTAAGTTAAATGTCTCAAACTCCATATTTTTAATTTTAGTGTTTTAACCTGATGATAAAATACCATTCAAACGTCGTTAAAAAAATTATATAATTGACTGAATCAGACCTTTATTCCGAGAATTTGAAGAAAATATATATGTGGTCAAGAAACTAAAGAAAAAATATATATATATATATATGTATATATATATATATATATATATATATATATATATATATAAATATATCTATATATATATATACTGAATAACATAGGTCCCAGTACAGTCACTTGAGGTACTCCATATTCTACCTCCACTGCATCGCTCAGAGAATTTTGGATTTTGACATATTGTTGTCTATTAGATGAGTAGCTTCTCATTGGATTCAGCACGTTTCCTCTCAGACCGATATCCTCTAAGGCTTCCAATAACTTCGGATGGCTTACCGTGTCGAATGCTCTCGCTAGGTCTAAGAAAACACACATTGTCGGTTTACTCTCTTCTAGAGCTTTATAGATATCAGAAACTAGAGAGGAAATTGCATCTTCAGTACTTTTATTCGGTTGAAATCCATATTGCCTGAACGAAATATTTTTTTTATCTCGTTTGAGTTTGATAATTTTTTCAAATATCTTTGTGATATTCGTTATAACTGAAATCGGTCTGGGATTCAACATTTCATTTTTATCTCCTTGTTTGAAAAGGGGTTTTATAATAGCTTTTTTCAGTATTGAAGGCCATTTTCCAGTCGATATGCTCTCATTGATGAGTTGAGAGAGTGGTTCTGGTATATAACAAGCTATCTCTTTCAAGTTTTCCGTCCTCAACTCGTCTATTCCAGAAGATTTGTAATTTTTTTGAGTTTTTATTATTTTTTCCACTTCATATTTATTTGTTGGTGCCATAGTATTTTCTTCAATATGTCTTGATGGACGAGTTGATGGTATGGTGATTTTGCTAGCTAGATTCCTTCCCACATCCCTGTAATATTTGTTGAACTCGCTACACATAGTGAGAAGATCTGTCACTACGGTATCATCGTCTAGTTTCATTTCATTAATTATTGTTTGTTCTTTTCTTTATTATTTATTCCATCTATAACAATCCATAGCTCTTTCGGATTACCTTCGCAGTGCCCAATTTTATCGTTTAATTTAATTTTTTTGGGTTTATTTTTTTTTTTTTTTGATATCTTCATTTTTTTTTTTTTTTTTTTTTGTTAAGTACATTTCTCTATTATATTATCAAATGGTCTATGAAAAATTCCGTTCCTATATTTACGTCTTTGTCTCATATATTGGTGCCCAGTCTACATTAATTATTTTTTCTTTCAATTTATTGTTGTCTGTATACTTTTCATATATGTCAAAAGAACTGGCCTTTCTTGGTTAATGTTTTTGGATGGTATTTTCGATAACACTGGAAAATGATCAGTTATGCAAGTTTTGAGTACTATGGAAAGACATTCTTCGTTATTATTTTGCTTGGTTTTCTGAAATATGTGATCTATACATAATTTCGAGTTGTATGGTGTATGAATTTATCATGGATATGAAATTGAATTCACTCATAATATCAAGATATTCATTAGTAATATCGTTATCGAGTTTCATATTAATATTGATATCGCCAACAAATAAATTGTTGTCGAAATACTCAGTTCCATATTGTTGAAAATTATTTCTTGGACCATTTAAGAAATTTATCTTGGAAGTGGATTGATTGATTGACATTGTCCGAACATTGGTTGAGTGATGATACCATCAAATCCATTAATTTACCGGGATACTACTAAGCTAGTCATTTTTGTAGACGCATTCGTGCACATGGCGGTGTAGCAATTTTTGTTAGCAACTCGATTATTTCAAAACCACTACATTTCAGTGAATTCTCCTCTGAAATGGACTTCGAAATTTGTGAAATTGAAATTTCAGGTGTAACTATTGTTTCCCTTTACAAGTCATGCTCTGGCAACCTCGAGAGCTTCGAAAGTTTCCTGAACTTGTTTGGCTTCTTTCTTGATAACATGTTGAAAAGCAATAGAAAACTGATCATAGCCGGTGATTTTAATGTGAATTTCATCGCCCCTTCAGCCAACTCAACAACTTCAACAAACTTACTCACTTCGTTTGATCTACTCATCACAATCACTGATGTAACTTCCTCTGTATATTGTTTTATTAATTAATGTTTCTGATGTATCGCCAGAGATGTCAGAATAATAATGAATAGATTATTTTGGAAAACGTCATAAGCATTTCATTTCGGGGTTTTTCAAAGTAAATATATATATATATAGAAACAACAACTTGCATTGATAACATAATCACCAATTTGGACGTTGATCAATTTGATTCTCAGGTACAGGACCACTGCTTATCAGATCACCTGAGCCAAGTGATGTATTAAAATTCCGATTTAGAACTCGTGGAAAAAATTATTTGTTAGAGAAAAATCAGCCTTTCCGGTATTGAAGAGTAACGGTTTGATCTCAAAAATCTTTGTTGGGAAATTTTTCTGATCAAGGATCCTAATACTGTGACTGATCACTTCATCAATTCTTTAAATCTCCATATAAAAAAGATATTTCCTCTGAAAATAACCAGGGATTACAATGTACAAAAATCGCCCGTTTGTTCGTTCAATGAAAAATTGGTTAAGTTAACTTAAGGATTACAGGAATTCCATCATCGAAACAAGAAGGTTAGCGTATGAAACTTTTCTGAAAAATTCCTCGAACATCAGCAGAGACTCCTGGAGATCAATCAACTTCGAGTGTAACAGTAATCCTTGGAAAAAAAAAGGAGTCCACCATCACGAAATCTGAATTCAATTATTATTTCAGCAACATTGCCAAAAAAATTATCTCGTCCGTACCTGATACGAATCACGAACCTACGGAATACTTGAAAAATCTCAGATCACCTGTGATTTTTTTTTGTTCCTGGTACTCCCGAGGAAGTGATAGACACAATTGAATCGTTGAAGGATTCAAGTTGTCCGGATTTCTATGAACTGAACAGCGCGGTGATTAAAGCTATAGCCGATATAATTGCTTCTCCACTTCCAATTTTAGTTAATGATTGCTTATCTCAAGGAGTTCATCCAGATGCATTGAAGATTCCAGTTGTTTTGCCATTGCTAAAAAGAGTGATCCCCCACCTAGCAGAAAATTCTCGCCCCATTTCCATGATTCCAATTATCGCCAAAATCATAGAGGCGCTAGTCGAAACGAAGTTGATATCCTACCTGGAAACAAACTCCTTGCTGTGTCCTGAGCAATTTGGCTTTATAAAAAATAAATCAACTACGAGAGCCATTCTGAGTGTTATTTCGAATGTAGTTGATGGTCTCGAGAAGAAGAAGCATTTTTTTTAAAGCTTTGTGATCTTACTGAAGCATTCGATTGTGTATCCCATGATATATAACTTGGGAAACATTCCTGTTATGGCATGCGTGGACTTCCTTTGGAATTTTTTGAGTCTTATTTGCATGAACGATCTCAGTGTGTTTCGGTTGAAGGCGCCAAATCAGCATCAAGGCAAATCGTCCATGGGGTTCCACAAGGCTCTGTTTTGGGACCAACCCTATTCATTATGTATATTGACCTGCAAAATGCTAGGTTCTATTGTTTTCCCAACCAGTGAGTTTTTAAATTGAAGCAACAAATCTTCTATTGAAACTCATTTCGCAAATATTCTCAGAAATGCACCAGATTGAATCTATTGCTTTACGGAGCCTAGGCATATAACTTGTTGGCAATGCATTGAGTACAACAGCAATCAAAGAAGGACGGCATTCACAATGTTTAATGGAAAAACTAAATACAACAAACTCTATATTATATAATGACATGCTCTATATCATATAGTTACCACTTGAGTGTCTGATGTCATACTGGGTGTTCTGTATTTTCATTTCCCATCACTTCAGCCGAGGAAGTAGTTGTTTTTTGAAAGATATTTACAAAAAATAACTTCGTTTCCATTGTAGATTTTTCAATTCTCAGAAAAAGCCTTCTATATTTAATATTCAATTAGGACTGATTTCTTTTTCAACATATTTCTAGCTCATTCAGGAAATTAGAATTACTATTTTATGAGCAGCAGGAGTATTTCCATACTTTTTTACATTGTTTTTGTGGCGTGTATGTATGTGTGAAATATTACGTAATGACAGAAGGTTCTTTGACTATATAATTAAGAAACATTCTATACATAGGAATAAAATTTTGTCACATATCAGTTCAGTACAAATATTGCAATTTTTGAAATAGTCCATACCTAGGTGTGGTTGATTCTGAGTTGGGGAAAGAAGTGAAGTCTGCTCCACAATGAAAAGAGTATTTATTTCTAGTAAAGTAATGTTATGTATGAAACATATCCAGTTCCGATCTGGTGAGTATATTCATAATTGGCAGTTGGGCGTTTTTGAGATAAACATTTATAATTTTCAGGAAGTGGTGACGTTTGCCTACACAATAAGTATTTTGTCGCGATAAACTTTCAAATCTATTGTATTAACTTTTTCCACTCTCTAGGTGAATCCTGCTCATTTGGAAAAAAGCACATCAACACACATATTCTGACAACTAGTCTATGCTGAGAGGTTATATTGAATAGAAAAGGAAATTTCAAAAACAGAAAAAACGATCCCACCATCAGTATGAAAGTTTATATGAACAGGGTGTCCCAGGAATTCCCATTATCCTTTCGGGAATGTAGATATGGGTCAAAATATCACCATTACTTCATATAACTTGTTTTCCTCATTTCTCATTCGTTACCTAATTACGCCCCCTAGAAGTTACAAAATAAAAAATATTGAGAATCAACCACATTTTGGTGATAGACGGAACAAATACCTTCAATAGGCTTTCATGCATGAAACAGTTTGATTGATCTGTTCGAAAATATAATATAATTCAGTCACTATCTTCTATCGTTCTCGTATGGGGTATTCATGTAGGAAAGAGAAATATTTTCAGTTCAATATTGAATAGAAATATTTTTCTGTGAATTGAAAAATCTGCGATAATAAAGTTTTTTGTTGTTGTGAATATCTTACAGAAAAAGAGTACTTTTCCGTCTAAAGCCACGCTGGACATTGAACTACATCTGATAGATATTTTGAAAGAATCCCAATTCGAAAGAAAATTCTGAAAGTTGAAATTTTATTTCCCATTTCAATCCTAATCAAGAACTCATATCGATGAATGAGACAAAAAAAATATTCCTCAGAAGGAGCACTCACCAGAAAGAATTTGTAATAGTGATGCAGAACTGACATCGCATTTACTAGGTCTTCAATATACTTTTTTCGAAGAAAATCTATTTCAGGCTTTCACGATCATCAGGAATAGCGAAAGAATTGGAAAATACATTCTCTGAAAGCAATCTCACTTTGCAAAGATGGAAAAAATTTAAAATATTATTTTTGGGGAAACACTTGAAAATCAGTATTTTTTGTATGTCATCCTTGACTGGAACGAGCATATCGAACTCCAAGTTCGGAGAGCCCCAGTTACGTTCCGGGCATGCAGAAGAACATTTGGCAGTATGTGGGGACTTACCCCAAGACTCTATACTGAATTCACATTCTCGATTATGGAATAAAAAGGAAGGATTATCCACTTTTCAAGATACCGAGGGACAATTCTTCACCTGTCATACGATTCAGTAAAGGCCGCAGTCAGTCATTCCGAAGAGGCAGGACTGGGAGCAGATGAGACATCGCCTGATACACACCAATAAAATCTGGTCACATAGGGCTCCAAGATGGGTGAATCACCGGCGCCGGGATTAAGGGGAACTCCTGAGTGAACTCTACAATGCCCAGGTAACGGTTGTTTCATATTTTAGGCGGAAATTTTCGATACCCCCAAAACCCCCTTTTTTTTTAAAAAAAAAGGGGGGAAAAAATTTTCCCAAAAAAAAAAAAAAATTTTTTTTTTTTTTTGGTTTTTAAAAAAAAATAAAAAAACCCCCCTTTTTTTTAAAAGGAACCCCATTTTAAAATTTTAAAAAATTTTAAACCCTTTTGGGTTTTTCCCCTTTTTTTAAAAAAAAAAATTTTTTTTTTTTAAAAAAAATTTTTTTTAAAAAAAATTTTTTAAAAAGTTTTTTTTTTAAAAACCAAAAAAAAAAGGGGGCCCCCCCTTTTAAAAAAAAGGGGGGGGGTTTTTTTGGGGTTTTTTTTTTTTTGGGGGGGGGGAAACCTTTTGGAAAAAAAAAATACCCGGGGGAAAAAAAATTTTTTTTGGGGGGAAAACGGTTTTTTTTTTTAAAAAAATTTTTTAAAACCACCCCGGGGAAAAAAAAAAAGGAAAAAAAAAAAAAAACCCCCCCAAAAAAGGGGGAAAAAAAAAAAAAAAAAGGGGAAAAAATTGAAAAAGGGGGGGCCCCCCAAAGGAAAAAAAAAATTTTCCGGGGGGGGGGGAAGGGGGGGGGAAAAAAAAATTTTTAAAATCTAAAACCCTTTTAAAAAAAAAATTTTTTTTTTTTTCCCGGGGAAAAAAAAAGGGGAAAGGAAAAAAAGGGGGGGGAAGGGGGGGGAAAAACCCCTTAAAAAATTTTTAAAAAATTTTCCCTTTTGAAAAAAAGGGAATTTTAAAAACCCAAAAAAAAAGGGTTTTTTTGGGGGGCCCCCCCCCCGGGGGGGGAAAAAAAAGGAAAAAAAAAAAATTTTAAATAAAAGGAAGGGGGGAAAGGGGTTTTAAAATTTTTTTGGGGGGAAAAAAATTTTCCAAAAAAATTTAAAAAAAACCCCCCCCCAAAAAAAGGGCCCGGGGTTTTTCCAAAATTTCAAAAAATTTCAATTTTTAAAAAAAAAAATTTTTTTTTAAAATTTTCCCCCGGGGTTTTTTTTCCCCGGGCAGGGGCCCCCCGGGGAAAAAAAAAATTAAAAGGGGAAAAAACCCCCCAAAAAAAAACATTTAGGCCCAAGAAAAATTTTAAAATGGGGAAAAAAAAAATTTTTTTTGGGGAAAAACCCCCAAAAAAAAAAGGGGAAAAAAAAAAAACCCCCAACCCCAAAAAAAGTTTTTGGGGGGGGGGGGAAAAAAAAAAACTTTTTTTTTTTTTTTCCCCCGGGGGAAAAGGGGGAAAATTTTTTCCCCCCCCAAATTTTTTTAAAAAAGGTTTTTTCCCCTTTTTGGGGGGTTTTAAAAAAAAAAAAAAGGGGAAAAAATTAATTTGGGGAAATTTTTCCAAAAAAAAATTTTTTTAAAAAAAATTTTTGGGGTTTTTTAAAAGAAAAAATTTTCCCCCGGGGGAAAAAAAAGGAAAAAAAAAAAAATTTTTTTTTTGGGGGGAAAAATTTAAAAAAACCCTTTTGGGGGCCCCAAAAAGGGGGGAAAAAAAAAAACCAAAAAATTTTTTTTTAAAAATTTTTTAAAAAAAAAAAAAACCCCCAAAAACCCCCAAAAAAGAACCGGGGGGGGGAAAAACCCAATTTTTTTTTAAGCCCCCAAATTTTTTAATTTTTAAAATTGGGGGGAAAATTTAAAAGGGGGGGGGGGGGGCCCCCAAAAATTCCTTGGGAAACCCCGGAAAAAAAGGGGGGGTTTAAATTTTAAAAAAAAAAAAAAAAAAAAACCCCTTTGGGGTTTTTTAAAAAAAAAAGGGGAAATTTCCCGTTTTTTAAAAAAAAAATTTTTAAAACCAAAAGGGGAAAATTTTTTAAAAAAAAAAAAAAAACCCCCCAAAAACCCCTTTTTTTTTTTTAAAAAAAAAGGGAACCCCCCTTTTTTTTTAAAAAATTTTCCCCACCTTTTTTTTTTTCCCCCCCCAAAAAAATTTTAAAAAAAAATTTTTGGGGAAAAAAAAAACCAAAAAAATTTTTTAAAAAAAACCAGAAAAAAAATTTAAAAGGGGTTTTTTTTGGGTTAAAAGGGAAAAATTTTGGACAAAAATTTTTTAAAAAAAACCCCCTTTAAAAAAAACCCCCCAAAAAAGGGGGAAAATCCTTTTAAAAAAATTTTTTTTTTTAAAAAATTTTTAAAAAAAAAAAACCCCCCTTTTTAAACCCCCCGGGGGGGGTTTGGGGAAAAAAAAACCCTTTTAAAAAAAAAATTTTTTAAAGGAAAAAAAAATTTTCCCCAAACCCCTTTAAAAAAAAGTTTTCCCCCAAAAAATTTTTTTAAAATTTTTTTCCCCAAAAAAAAAAAAAAAAATTTTTTTCCCAAAAAAAAATTTTTTAATTTTAAAAATTTTTCCCCGGGGTTTTTTTTTTTTGGGGGCCCCCGGGGGGGAAAAAAAAAAATTTTTGGGAAAATTTTTTGGGGGGCCCCCAAAAATTCTTTTTTTTTTTTCCCCAAAAAAAAAACCCGGGGGGAAAAAAAAACCCCCGGGGGGGGGGAAAAAAAACCCCGGGGAATTTTTCCCCATATTAACCCCTTGGAAAATTTCCCGGGACCCCTTTTTTTGGGGGAAAAATTTTTTTTGGGGGGGGGAAAAAAAAATTTTTGGGCGGGCCGGGGGGGGGAAAAAAACCGGGGGGGGGGGGGGGAAATCCCCGGGGGCCCAAAAAAAAGGGGGGGGGGTTTAAAAAGGGTTAAAAACCCGGGGGGGGAAAGGGTTTTCCCCCCGGTCCACCCACCTGAATTCCCCCCTGTTTTTGGGCCTTTTTTAAAATTTTTTAAAGGCTTTAAGCCCCCCAACCCCCCCGGCCCCCCCCCCCTTTCCCAAGCCGGGGGGGAAAAACCCGCCCCCCCCCCCCCCCCCTTTTTCCCCTTTTAAAACCAAATTCGGGTAGGGCCAATTTTTTTGGGGGGGCCCCCCTTTTTTTTTTGGGGGGGTTTTAAAATTTTTTTCCCCCCCCCTTTGGGCCAAAAAAAAAATTTTTTAAGGGGTTTTTTTTTTTAAAAAATTTTTGGGTTGGGGGGGTTTTTCCCGGGGAAAAAAAAAATTTTTTAAAAAAAAAAAGGGAAAAAAATTTTTTAAAAGGTTTTTTTTTTTTGGGGGGGGTTTTTTTTAAAAAAAAAAAAGTTTTTCTTTTTTTTTTTCCCCAAATTTTTCCCTTTTTTCCATTTTTTTTTTAAAAAATTTTAAAAGGCCCAAAGGGGGGGCCCCCCTTTTTTAAACCCCCCGGGGGGCCGGAAAAGGGGTTTTTTTTTTTTAAAAAAAGGGGGGGGGCCCCCCCAAAAACCACCCCCAAAAGGGGGGTTTTTTTCCCCGGGGGGAATTGTGTTGGTTGGTTAAGGGGGTTAATTGGGTTGGTTGGGAAAAAAGGCCCCAAAAAATTTTTTTATCTTTTAAAAAATTTTTTTAAAAAATTTTTAAAAGGGGGGGGGTTTTTTAAAAAAAAAAAACCCCCCCTTTTTCCTTGAATTCGTTATACTTGTAATATGTATCTCGACGAAAGAAATAAAAAATTTTTTTGGGGGGAATTTTTTCCCCCCCCCCCCCTTTTTGGGGTTTTAGGGGGGGAAAAAAAATTTGAAAATTAAAAAACCCCAAAAAGGGTTTTTGGGGTTTTTTTCCCCTTTTTTTTTTTTTTTTTTTAAAAAAACCCGGGAAATTTTTTTTTGGGGTTTATTTTTTTTTTTTTTAAAAAATTTTTTTTTTTTAAAAAAAGGAAAATTTGGGTTAAGGGGGGGTTTTTAAAAAATTTTTTTAAAAAAAAATTTTTTTTTTAAAAAGGGAAAGGGGAAATTGGGAACCCCCCAAAAAAATATAAAATCTGGATATTTCACTTCACCCGATTCTTTGGGTTTGTTTGGTTTTTTTTTTTTGTTTTGGGGGGACTTTTTTTGTTGGGGTACTCTTTTTTGCTGATGTTATGTTTGTTGTAGCTTTTTTTGTGTTTTTTGGGCCCCGGGTCCCTAGAGCTTCAAGACCCTGTTTTCGTCTGGTCTAAAAGGGCTGACCTTTTTCTGATAAAATGGATACATAATTGCCTTTTTCGATTTGTGACCCAGGCCAGGGGTTCCCATTTCATTTTGTTAACACCATAAAAGGAAAATTTTTCTGACCTCCTGAAAACCGTTGTCCATTCCGTAGTAAACCCCCAAACAATATGAATTTCTCTTTTCATCTCCTAGTGGATAATATGCATGTGCTAAAAACCGCTGGGAAACCCCCAAGAGGAAAGAGACAATTACTTCTTCCCATACAATCTGGCGCGAAATGTGTGTTTTTTTCTCCCAAAAAATCAGGGTTATGTCGGGGTTTTGGTCGGGGGCGTACGTATTCAAATGTGAATGCGGAGTTATTTTCCCCCATACCAAAAACCCCTTCATTACACGTAAAATTCCATCATTTGCATATGAAGTACCATCGAAAAATGAGTTTTTTCCCTTTTTTTTGCTAAAGGGAATTCACCGTCTGTTTTGGAACATCTCGGTCTCTGCACAAACTTCAAGGTTTCAACATTCAAACCCCTCTGGGGTTTTTCTCTTGAAAACCATCAAAACTGTGCAAAATCGATGGGCTAGCATTACTCATGTATTCATAACGTTGTAAGTATGCTTTCATCTCCTGCATATTTGTGATATTCACACATGTTACTGAGGTAACGAACAGCAACAAGAGCACTTCAGTCATCACCATTTTAAACATTAATACATTTTCTGTCCATGGACATATTTATTGAACCTTTTGATATGAACTCTACGCATGCGTGCTTTTTTACCAGAGATTGAATTGAGCTGATTATGTATACCCATATTCGGATTGAGTTGGGTTGAATTGGGTTGGGTCTCTCTCGTACCACTACGATAAATGTCGTACAATCTCACTCAGTGATCAGTCTTCCATTATGCAGTCGTGATTTATGATGCAGTTATTTTCAATTTCGAATTTCACATTCACTGTGGATGACTTTAGGAATTCCGATCTCCTCGAGCAGTCTATGACGAAAACAAGGGATTGTCTCTGTTCAGTTTTTCAAGATGCATGAGCAAATTTCGAAACTGTAAAAACCTGCAATACATCGTGATTCATATGAAATATCGTAAGTCGAAATAGCTCAGTTGGAAGAGCGATAGACTGAAGATCTGGCGGTCCCTGGTTCGAACCCAGGTTTCGACATTTCCCGTTTTTTTGTTCAACTCCGCATGATATACATGCAAACTTTTCATATTCATGTTCTCCAGTCAAAGTTGTCTTGATAGAGTACTCGCATCCTTCTGTATCTCACCCCATAACGAAGTTAGCTCCTACTGCCCTTTTGACACCGGAAAATGCGCAATTATGATTCTTGGCATCGAAACGAATCCATTGACACCGAAATTTCCCTTATCGCATCGAAATCAGTTGTCACTTCCGGTTTATGAGATTTTGATGGTTTTGGACTCTGTTCGATGTGGCCTATCCGAATTGAGCATTCGTTTTCTTCTATCTCTATTTTCAACAGACCGGAAGTGCTTCTTTTTCGATGATTCGGATACATCCGAAACGTCGACATTTCTGTTTTAACTCGACGACAAGTGCCATTCATGTTGAATTCACCCAATAGCGTGCCTACCCTACGCTCCGCCTCCAATATGGCCGTCTACACCCCACTGACCAATAATACGTTCCCCAATGGCCGCTGACCTGGACTCTCCGCCTCCAATATGGCCGTCTACACCCCACTGACCAAGAGATACAGCAATGTGCGGCTGAACAAACTTCATTTATTTCTGAGTTGAATCGAATTCTAATATATTCCGAATTTCATTTCATATGGCAGTGAACACCGGAAATAATACTTCTTATCAGAAAGTGCGGATTCCCCATTGTTTATAATAACTTTCCTTATCATCGACAACAGGAAATAGCTTCCGGCCATACTGATAACGCTCGGTCACGTATGCATGATGGTTGGGAGGGAAAAACGTTTCAAATGGCAAACGCGTCAGTTATTTATCACCGCTTCAACCGACTCTCCGTGTACTCCGTGTACTCGTGCTCTTCATCAACACTTTTTCGTGTCTGGGTTCATCTATCGAAAAGTAAGTACATTTTCTCATTCTTCAGTGCTTTATTCTCCAGTGTGTTCTATTTTTTTCAATTCGAAACTGATTGTTTCAATATCGCTGTGAACTCAACAGAAAATTCGCTAGTACAATCACCCACTTTCCTGAACTCTGATTCTATGATGATATATCAGTCCAGCAAGTTTTATATTTCGATACCTATATAACTTGTAGACCTGATCACAGTTTAATTTCCAAAAGTACATAGCTTCTAGAGTACTCCTATGTTGATTCCTAACGTTTTGACGCGATTACATCGGAACGGATCCATAATACGTATAGAACATTGAATTTCCTCTTCTTAGAGTATGCGCACGAGGTTGTGCTCCCAATTCTAACGAAGTTCGCTCCTACTGCCCTTTTTACACCGGAAAATGTTTAATTATGTATCTTGACATCGGTACGAATCCAATGATACCAAAATTATCGAAATCGAATTTTGAAGAATTGACGGTTGTGGGTTCGAAACCTCAATTTTAACATTTCTTGTTTTTGATGAATTTGGACTGTCCTCGATGCGTCCAATACGAATTGAGTATTGGTTTTGTTATTTCATGTCATTTAAGGCTATCAAATAGCGATTTATTGTCTTACGATAAAGTTGGAGGGCTGAGCTTGCTGAATTTAGATTATATGGGTGTTCTCTTTTCATTTGACACCTCACTTGCTATGATAGGACGGAAACTAGATTTTTTATTTTTTTTATCGATTTTCAAATGCCAAAATGACTCAAGTACATCGATTCACATTGTCTCGTTGAAAATTAGCTGAATCGGAGACATCGACTTTTTTGGTCCACCCTGTATACAAAATGTATATGAATTCATGTATTTCATGGTAATTTGAGCCACTCTGTATATTTGATTTTTGTTTTTTCTTTCCAATGACCGTCCACCAGGTTTTTTCTTTCCGATGACAAGTGGCCATGTTTTTTCTCACAATGACAGGCGGCCATGTTTTTTCTTACAAAGCGGCCATGTTTTTTTCTTACCAAGCGACCATGTTTTTTTCGATAACAGACGACAAGCTGTTATGTTTTTTTCTTACACAGTGGTCATGTTTTTTTTCGATGACAGGTGGCCATGTTTTTTTCTCTCCAATGAGAAGTGTTTATGTTTTTTTCTTTTATTTGTCTATGAAACACCTTGTTTATCTTTACGCTCCGCACACTTTCATTTCTCGTCGTTTTTGATACCTATACTGCTCCATTCTCGTCGTTTTCGATACCTATACTGCGTCATTCTCGTCGTTTTCGTCGCTTTCGTCGTTTTCGATACGCCATTCTCATCGTTTTGATACCAATACTGCGCATTCTCGTCGTTTTCGTCGCTTTCGATACAATACTGCGTCATTCTCGTCGTTTTCGTCGTTTTCGTCGTTTTCGATACGCCATTCTCGTCGTTTTCGTCGTTTTCGATATCAATACTGCGCCATTCTCGTCGTTTTCGATACCAATACTGAGCCATTCTCGTCGTTCTCGTCGTTTTCGATACCAATACTGCGCCATTCTCGTCGTTTTCGATACCAATACTGCGGCATTCTCGTCGTTTTCGATGGACCAAAGCCACGGTCCAACCCTCACATGTCCCTCTGGGCCAACATCACGGTTGATCAACTCAACCCGACACAGCCCAACTCAACCCAAATACGGCCGTTTGCACCCCACTAGATGGATCAACCCCCTACTTTCGGTCTTTGAAGGAAGTTTCTGGCCATGGGCCACCGGAAAAAGCTTTCCAACGGTGTCGTGAAGTCTGACGTTGTCATTTTGACCTTTGACGTCTACCGACGCCGCCAGGATTACGTCATGGAACACATTCCCCAGGTGGGCCAACCCCCAATTTACCCTATCCACAGCCACTGGCCAACACTCATCCGCTCACCTATGCCACGCGCCATCGTTTCAGCGACGTACGCACCCACTAGCAGAATCAATCCCCGAATCCGACACCAAACCTCCCCCGCCGTTTGCGGTCACCCGTCATGAACCCACCAACGACCGTTGAAGATACATTCCGTCCCAATCGACCCGCCAACGGTGCCTTGAAGTCTGACGTTGTCATTTTGACCTTTGACGTCTACCGACGCCGCCAGGATTACGTCATGGAACACATTCCCCAGGTGGGCCAACCCCCAATTTACCCCACTGGCCAACACTCATCCGCTCACCTATGCCACGCGCCATTGTTTCAGCGACGTACGCACCTGTCTATAAATAGAATTGATCCCTGCGCCAGAAGTGACATGGGCCAAGGTGGCTCCATCCCTTCTCCCCTGCAAAATGAGCTCAGCTACACAATTCCAGAGACATTTTGTCGACTCAAGACCAAATGAGGGCGCTGCTGAAACAGTTCGCTGAGGCTGCTGCAACACTTTCCAGTGGTTTAAACTCTAACTAATGTGTGAAAGGCAGCTTTCAAATATCAATCGAAACTATGAATTGAGATTGTAATGGCCTTCTCCAGAATAGACTTGAGTTTCAAAAGTTCCTTGTCGAAAACAACATTGATGTTGCTCTTCTGCAAGAGACTCGTCTTGATGGAGAAACTGTTAGATTTCTCAACTACAAAATGCGTGAAGATGATCGACTTGAGCGTCCGGGTGGCGGCGTTGTCATTTTGGTAAAGCGCTGTCATTCGCATGTTCAGACAATCAGGTGCAGTCACTTCTGAATATCATCAACAACTCTCTGCGTCTTGAAAGATTCCCTCGAAGGTGGAAACATGACATCCTGGTTACGATTCCGAAGGAGGGACATAACCCGACGTTCCCGCTAAATTATTGACCAATCAGTCTGCTTTGCTGATTATCTGAGGTGGCTGAAAAAATCGTTACCGAAAAGCTTGATGATGAAGTGGAGGACAGAAATGTCCTTCCGAATGAGCAGTTCGGCTTTTGTCGCGCTCACTTCACTGAGCTACAGGTTCTGAGACTGGTGGAAAATACAATCACTTTTTCGAATACTAATAATAGTGTTCACATAGTGCTTCTGGACATAAGTGAGGCCTCCGAGTATGGCACGAAGGCCTGCTCTGCAAATTGATTGATGTTCACCTGCCTCTGAGCCTGGTGAAGTGGATGAAGTCGTTCCCTATGGGTAGGACATTCCAGATCAAGGTCACAATTTTCCCTCAGACTCGAGAGGAATTATGGACGGTGTTCCTCAGGGGGCAGTACTGTCTCCTGTATAATACTATACGCCCTTTTCACCTCCGATATGCCAAGAAGCGAACATGCTTTACTTTCTTCCTTACATCCTCACATGATGGGTGTCGTTTACTTGCAGAAAATCGTTAACTGGAGTGGAAAATAAGGTTGAAACCCGATAACACGCAAGCGATCCCGATGGGTCGCAATAGAAACAACTCGGAGTGGAAAGTGACTAGCTCTGGAAGAAAGACCTAGGGGTTACCGTAGATCGTTGGCTCAACTGGAAGCCGCACGTATATATTGTTAAAAACAAAATAACAAAAAATCCGTGCGCTTTATCCTCTTATTGGCAGGGGAAGTGAACATTAGCTCACAATCAAAGTGAAGATCTATGAAATGTTGTTTAGACCTGTCATTTTGTATGGCCCAGCCGCCTGGGGCCAAACCTGCAGGACTAGCATTTGCATCTTGTTACGGCCGCAAATGAAAATACTGAGGATGATAACGAACGCTCCGGTATAAGCAGAATGATCGAATCCATGGAGATTTGCACTTGCCTTCCATCAGGAATATTATCAGAGACCGCAATCGGAAAGTATTCGATTGCTCAATAACACACGAGAATCCCCACGTGAGGAAAGCCACTGATTGCAACATAGACGAGCTCTCGCGTCCCAGGCACTTCCTGGAGTGATGTGCTTCCTATCAACCTATACCGACTAGTGGATGTTGCACCCTCTATTAAAATTGAATTTCTCAAAATTCGTTTCAAATTTCTTTCTCGGCCATTTTTGGGAACCATCATCATGGCAAGGGCTGCTGGAGACTGGTCTTCAGTCATTGTCCAGTCAAATTTGAAAATCCGCGAATAGCTGTTGCCCATTTGTTTGAAGCCCAAACAGTAAGAGCCACAGAGTTACACTCGTCTTTCAGTAATAGTGATAGAAGATCCTGGTAGTTAGTGAAAGTGCTACCAGTATCCAGATTTCTCCAGTTTATAGATGGCCCTGACCTCCAGGTTCAGTTATCTCCGATAAGTGGAATTCAATTTGGCATCCAATCGGCGAAAAATTGGTTTCACATTGAGTGGCCATCGTAAACTCAGTTCAATAAACACTATTTCTACAAGCTCTTATTCAGTTTCACCTGCCCCGGTGTCTGTCTGTAATCAAATTTGCAAGTTGAATTTGACCCACTTCTAGTTGCCCGATTGACGTGGAATTAGGCAGGTGTTCATAGTTCCCGTGACAATGCATTCTGGATTTTTTGTTAGAGAAAATGCAAAATGGCGGTTGTTATATTGGAGACGAGATTTGTGTTTATGGTCCTATTCGACTCAAAATTTGTATGTGAAGGTTTTCGGGGTCGAAAATCATGAATTTATTGTCACTATTCATGGAATAAAAATGACGAGTCCACGAAGGCCAAAGATCTCTATTCAAAATTGCTATGTGGAGGTTTTCGAGATCGAAGGTTATGAAGTTTTTTCAAAATTCACAAAATCAAAATAGGGACTCCAAGATAGCGGACGATCTCTGTGATTATGGTCTGATTCTGTTCGAAATCAGTATGTGGAGATTTTTGGGGTCGGAGATTATCAATTATCATCAAAATTTATAAATTCAGGATGCCGGCTCCAAGTTGGTTGGCAAGTTTTGTGATATTAGACCATTTCTTTTTAAAAATTGGTACGTCGTGGTTTTTGGTGTCGGAGATTATGAATTTAGTCGAAGATAATTGACTTTCTGACAGAATTCATAAATTGAAGATGGCAGCTCCAGGATGGCGAACGATTGAATTTTTAGATGGTCTTCTCATTGGAGAGCTAGAGCTAGTTCAGAACTTATGGGAAACAGGCCTCATAATGACAATGCATTAACAAAAATGCATAGATCAAAGCGAAATTACTGGAAAGCACAAAATAGAACTTTTTCAAGACAATCTTCCATTTAAATGTGCTGGAAAGTTAATAATAATTGCTTTTGATGTGTGACTTAGATTATTTCGTGAATTATAAATTCAAAAGCTCAAAAATTTTGCGCAATAAGCTCTTGAATCTATAACTCACGGAACAACCTACGTCGCATATCCAAAGCAATTGTTTTCACTATTCAGCGCATTTGAATAAAACCTTGTCTTTCAAAAGTTTTTTTTAATTTATTTTTCTCCCCAAATAAGGAGACCGTTTGGTCGTTTTGTGTTTGTTTGGCACACTACCACCAACCAATTGAATTGATTTTGTATGAAATACGTTATGGAAGTGTTGTCAGTTAGATATTATTATGGGTCGGATTCAGATGAACTATGAGGAAACTTATCAAAGATCCATTTTTGGATATATCACGGGAGAGTGCCGATGTGAGATCTTCATTATCATTTTAAATGCAAATCAATTCAAAATTTTCTGCCAGTACAACTTCTGATGACATGAATGTGGATGTAAATATGAACAAAGAAGTTCCATAACTGATCGACTGGAGACTCAATATAGAATTATTATTGAGTCGTAGAATGTGTCCTATGTTTCTATTCGTGTTATTCCATCCAGCTTATGCCTGTGGTTTTGCCTGTTTTCCGTTATCTCGTTTCCCCGTTTCTCGTTTCCCGTTATCCCGTTATTTTGTCTGGGTGAAATAATTGATTTGACAGCGGAAGTAAAGCTTTTTATCAACTTTTACAAATTCACTAACCAATGAGGTTGATTGTGATCATTCATTCGTGAGAGAGCCAAACAACTTTTTTCATGATTCTAAATTGGAAACTAACAGATCCCCCATAAAAATTCACCCTCCCCCTTTTCACCCCTTTGGGTGTTGAAGTTCTACACTGGAATACGTATTCATTCATTTGTGAGAGAAACTCCATATGAACACGACTCTTATGGCCCTAACTTAAACACTAACGGAACCCTCATACAAACTTGCACCCAGTTACTGGTTGATTTTCTGAAAACACGGAAATATGTATTTCTTTATACGAAACAAAGACTCCCAAACCTGAGATGCCAATTTGTATGACCCTAATTTGGGAACCAAAAAACGAACAAACACATTTTCCACCCCCCTCCCCATTTTTTTTCTTTAGGAGTTGAATTCCTGGAAACGCCGGTATATGAATTTAAGATTTGTAACAAAGACTCCGAATACCAATTTTAATCACCCTGATGTGAAAAATGGTGGAAATTCTGAAAATACTGATACGCATATTCTTTTATTCAACTTACGGAACCCCTATATGAATCTTGAACCCCCATGAAACCAACCCCCCATTCCACCCCTCTCCAGAAACGCTGAAATTCTATTTGTTATGAAGACGGTATTTCTATACAAACTCTCGACCTCTAATACTTCTTTTTGGGATTACATTTTCAAAAACCCCGAAATACATATTTTGTTTCATTCGGAAAAAAGGTCATACAACGATTTTCATAACTCTAACTTCAGAAATAACGGTTCTTTCACTTTCACCCCTTTCTCAATCCCCCCTTTTCTCCTTTTTCACCCATTTTCCGCCTCTCTAGGGATATCTCATATCGTTATGGGAAAACGCTTTCAGAATTTCAGCTCTTTAGGTACAGTGGATTGGTCAGGGCGTATGTCAGTCAGTCAATGAGTCAGTCAGTCGGGACATGTAATCATAAATGTTCAGATTACTGAAGTCACAATCAGACAGGAGACTTCAGTGATGACCATGAAATTATTTCACGATACATCACAACTCTCATTCGAAGATAGAACTATGTTATTTGCAATGAAAATAATTAATAAAAAACCTTTAAAAAAATATATTCAAATGCATTAAAAAGTAAAGCAAAATTGCTTTGGATGTGTGACGTAGTTTATTCCGTGAGTTATAGATTCAAAAGCTTGTTGCACAAGGTTTTCAGTTCGAATACAAAAGTGAAAGCTTTCGAATCCATAACTCAGGAATCACCTACGTCCCACATCCAAAGCAATTATTCTTTACTTTTCAGTTCATACGAATGAAAGCTTGTCTTTGAATAGGTTTATTAATAATAATATTATTTTATGCTCCTTGTACGTAAGTACGCCTTTATCTATGCCTTCATCTATGCATCTTCAATTTATGGATTTCAACATGAAATTATTCAACTTCAACTGAATTGATGTTCTCCGACCACAGAAACCCCGACATACCACTTTTGAATCGAATCGGGCCATAACAAAACTTGTCCGCCATCTTCAATTTGTGAATTTTGATATGAAATTCATAATTTTCGACCCCAAAAATCCTCACATACCAATTCTGAATAAAATCGGACCACAAACATAGGAGTGGAGAAGAGTTTTTTAAACCGCCATCTTGCCCTTCCTAGGGGGCGAAGGGGCAGCCCCTGCTGGTGTTAGCAGGTAGTCATTAGTTAACATGTTAGTCTTGGACCACAAACACACGGATCATCGGCCATCTTGGAGCCGCCATTCAGATTTTATGAATTTTGAAAAAAAAAAACATAATCATCTACATACCAATTTTGAATCAAATCAAACTTGAACCTAAATCTTGTCTGCTATCTTGGGGCGCCATTTTGTTTTTTTCTATAACAAAAATTCCATGAGCCGGTATTTCAATTTCATAAATTTTGACAAAAAATTCATAATCTCCGACTGTTTTGAATAGAATCGGACCATAATCACAAAAACAAAAAGTCCATAATCTTCGACCGCAAAAACCCCCCACATACCAATTTTGGGTCAAATCGTACCATAATCACAAAACTCGTCCACCATCTTGGAGCCGCCATTCTGTTTTCCCTCTAGCAAAAATATCATATTGTATTGTCACCAGAGTTATGAACACCTGCCAAATTTCAGCTCAATCATATGTCGGCAAGTGCTCCAAAAATGGATTTCAAATTTTGAACAGGAATGAATGACAGAATGACATTCGTACGAAGCAAGTTGAATATAAACGCTTGTAAAAATGCAAAGATTCAACGAAAGTCTTTCGCATGCTTGATTATTTTTGGTTCGAATTCAGAAATCTGGACAGAGAGTTTCAGGAAAGTGGCAGCGGAGTTTTTTGAACTATGATCCGATTGGCATGAAATCGGTATCTGGTTTATTATGACGCGTAATGATTTTTGTAAAAAAATATTTAAATTTATTTACCAAGATAAATATATACAGAAAAAAGGTTCCGTAAGATGTACCGGTCGAAATATTATGATAGTAGACAGTTCATGAATTTGAAACAACTGAAGTTAGAGCAGATGAATCGTAAGAAATACCGATGTGTTTCCATGAGCAATGGAACAATCCTAGTTTCATAGAACTGTTTTTCAGGAAAAAGGATCAGAAGTTATAAATTTGATTTTTTCATTTCGGAACTTTAGCTAACTTTTTCATGATTGTTCTTTAAAGCAGTTAGTTTCATCGCCCTTCGCGTGCAGTTCACATTTTTCCAGTTGACTATTGAAGTTCAAAATGTATTTTTGCAATCTCCCAATTTTCTCGAATTTCTCTACTGCAATAATGATGGAATTTGGAGAATGTTTTCATACGAAGCTGGACACTTTGTGAGTTGAGATATCAATATACTTCTCTTTGTGAATAACGATCTAAATTGACTAACTTTGAACCCTGTATCTCAAGTACTGGCTTGAGAATTGAAATGGATTCCGAAGGCACTTTCAAATAAGATATCAAGCACAACAAAACAAAATTCAGAGCATTTGAAAGACCACCACATTTCCACACGAGGAAAGTGCGAGTTTTTTCCAGGAATTCCACACATTCCGACTAGTGGTCCTATCAGAAAAAAAATATAATTTGAGATTTCAGAGATGATGTCGCTGAAGGCGGAATAAGTGGAGTTATTTTGTTTTCGAAAAAAAAACCTGCCTTACAACTTGACCTGCAATAGTTTGACAAATTCACAACGAAGAGTCAATCATATACAGATAATGTATTTCATTCAAATATATTCATTGTATGTCAAAACTCAATATTATCATGATATAAAAAGCCGAAAGGTACCTCAATGAATACGAAATCACCTCGTTAGACAAACAATCAGGTATTTCAGGAATTTATTCGGAAATTTCCTCCCGAGGAATATTCAATTTGGAATGAATACAAATGGATTTTCCGAACATTCGCCATCCACTCTTTTTCATTCATTCTTCAAGGACCGCTGAGATTTGATTCTGTTCAACATGGAATTGGCAAAATCATGGGCGCCAGCAGTGGTTACAGGGACAGCATACCCGCGGCATCATTTTACGCTTTACCTAATTCAATTGCTAGTTTGTTTGGCGCCGACTCAAAATTAGTTACTTACATCAGTTAAGGAGCTCAGTTATCATTGAGAATAAAAAGGTGTATTTTATTTTTTGCTTTTTAGTTGATTTTTCTGTCGGTTCAATTTATTATTATTATTGTTCAATTTTTCACTTTTTTTTATTCTGAATATCATCACAATACAAATCAGGATTCTAAAATTTTCCCTAATCTTATGATCAGGATTGAAATCTTTTCATTCCATCTTCATCCCATCTCATACGTTGGCCTGAGTTGACTTGAAATGTGAAGTATCAACCATTTTTCAAAAAAAATCAGGATTCCAGATATTTTCCATCAAAGATATAACAGATATAACTAGATCTCCTTCGATTCTCGATGTGGTAGTATTTAAATTTTCCACACAAAAACCATTTCCAAAACATTATCTGGTATTCGAAAGACAATTCATGAAACAGGTAATTCCTACATTATTCAATCCTCTTAGGACAAATGTAGATTCCATCTTGGCTAATTCTTGGAGAGAGGAGATGGGATGGGTTCCCCTGGCAATGGATGAACCGAAGAAAAAAAAACACGCCGCAAGGCAAATCTCACTCTCTGTGCATAGGAACGCTGATTTTACTCTGATTGGATTGGCACACTTATCCTAAGCGTCATCCAAATCGGTGATAAATCATATATTGTAAATGTTTTCTTTGGATGGAAAATCATCGGTTTATTAGCACTCTGATTGAAGAACCGTTGAAATGGCCCAAAGCAAAGGTATGTGACGGAAGCGTAAGAATGATAATGCCATTCTCTTGTCGATGCCTTAATCGGATGAGTGAGACTGATGGTTATTCATTGATAAAAGAACTTTGTGCTCAAAACGCTGCCACAGACATGCTCCACAAAGTGTCTAAAGACATTCAATAAGTTCTCAGAAGTCATCCAACCAGATGGATGGATTAAATCAAAAGCACCGCTTGTCACTGAAACACCCAACATTATTATTTCTCCATCATATCGTTTTATCCGGAAAATCCATGCAAAAGGTAACGCTCTTCCGCTAGCACAAATGATGCTGAATGATTGAGTAATGGGTTCTCCACGTTCTCTCGACGTGACTTGGCCTACTTGATGACTACCTTTGGAGCTGATGACTCTTTGCACCTTTTGGACCGTTTCATCGAAGTTGAATAGGTAATCCACTTCAATTCGAAGTTTTCCTAATGATGATTCGAGTTTGGTTCGGAAATCACAACGTTTGGTCTGTTGAATCTTGACATACAAGCCAAGCTCGTAGTTTTGGGGGTTCTGAGTGATAATCAGGGATGTATCCCCATGAATGCCGTATACCAATCACGGCCAGCCTTGCCTTGTTCAGCCCATGTCCGATGACCAGGTACTCATAGGACATATTTCATGTGCTTTTCGGCCTGAAACGATTTCTCCATATCGGTCGACAAAACCTACCTGCTCGTGTATTGAGGTCCAATCTTAAGATTTTAGAAATATTCAATTCGAAAAGCCAACTCCATGTTTTTCGCTGAGAACATATTTTCCGTTCCCGATTGAACCTCATAGGCACTTCCTCTGAAAAGCGTGGCTGATTTATAGTATAAATATAAATACCAACGGATAGTTTGGACACATGGCGGATGGTTTGGATAATATGCGGGTTATGTTTGACAATGTATTCAACTGAATGGGAGCAATACACAAACATCTTGTTTTTCCATTCATGAAATTTTCCTTATAGATGAAATGTTAGATCAGAAATACATTTCTCCAACTTACCTCCCAAACCGTAACCAATTCACAATTAGGAGACCACTTGACCGACACACAGTGGTCCCCATGACGAGAAGAACGGAAAAATCATTTTTCTGCTCAATCGCCTCTTTGGTTGTCAAAACTCATGGAAAAAATATGAAAAAAAATGTTATAGAGGGGTAGTTTGTAGGAGGGAGTGGTTGAAAAAAAATTTTGAGTCTTTTCTTCCGCAGAAATGCTCTGAAGGCTAACGAGAATCAAGGTAAAAATTGAAAAAAAAATGTCACAATGGGGTGGTTCTTAAAAGGGGTGGTTGGAAAAACAATCAGATGGAAGCCTCTTTCGCGGAATTGCTTTCCAGGCTGACGAAAATCATGGAAAAATATTTAAAAAAATCTTGTCACAAAGGAGTGGATTTCAGAAGGGGTGGTTCGAAGAAAAAATCAGATCGCGCCTTTTTGAACGGTACTGCTTCTGAAACTGACGAGAATTATGGAAAAGATATTTGAAAATTCTTGTCACAAAAAGGTGGTTTTCAAAAGGTGTGGTTGGAAAAAAAAATTGCTTCCATGGCATGGCAAAAATATTAAAGAAAAGTATCACACAGGGATGGAATTTAAAAGGGGTGGTTGAACAATGAAATCAGATGTGAGCAGTGTTTTTGCTCAATTGTTTTTCAAGATAACGAGAACCATATAAAAATTTGTTGATTTCCACATTCAAGCAAAAAGTCGATTTTTTTCACAAAATAATGAGATGTTAATTCATTGTGAGTCAAAATATTTTTGATGCATTTTTATACACTCCTGCAGAGGCCCACTATTGATTGAATATTTAAAAAAAAATGCAAGTATGAGCAAGCAAATTTTTTATATGATTCCACAGAGACTTCAGTCTATCCATTAGATATTTCTTCAGAGTGGGGACTCAGGGGACATTTTTTGTGAGTTTAACGTAAGTTGAAAATGTACGCACGTTCGTCCTTATAAACACCACAGAAAATAACTATCGATAACTGAGTAAGTAATAGAGCAATTTATCTCATCAAACATGAAATTTAAACTAAATACCTTGATCGAAGGGGTTTGTGGCTCAGTGGCACGAGCGTTGGACTTTTGTCCACTGTTTTCACCCGGCGCGGGTTTGACTCCCGCAGCTGGTGAAAAATTTCCCAAGGCCCCAAGAGTAGTTTTTGATCCCACTATGGAAGGTTAGGTCCCCGTGATCTTGACTCCTACAAGTTTTCATCAATTTCTGAGTGTTGGTTGAACAACTAAGAGAGCGGTTAAAAACAATTTCAACTTTTTTTCTACAATTGACTTTTCGCCTGAGTTTCACAGGAACTATTAACAAGTTGTTCTTTCTGGAGCTAATTGAACTCGGAAGAAAAATCAAATGTATGACACCGATGAACGTACTTGATATAATGGTCGTCTTTGAGGGGATGTTGATCGCAAATGCAATTACCTGCAATTCTGGGGAAAGGGTATTTGCTCTGTTGTTGACCCTCTCACAAAGTTGAGAGCCTATACGAAAACTTCACCAGAATAGAATTAGTACCGCTTTTTCATTATTTTGGATCACTGTGCGACACAATGAACGAGTATTCAGGTCACCAAGCAGTAGGTGCTCGAAATTCAAATCTGCCAGACAAACTTGTTCTCCAAACCATACCCGCCCGTTCATGCTTATTTTTGCTAATCAATCCAAAAATACACATTTTTCAAGTAAAACTATTAGTACATAGTAGATATGAATATTCTTCACAAAAAAAATATTTTTAATTTTCCTCTTAAATGAGTATTCTCAAAGAAAAAATATAATCGAAAACAAAAATTCTATATAAGAGAGTCAAAGGAATGAAATGCCTCTAATATACGCTACTTGTTCAAGATGTGGGACGGAAGTTTGGGGTTCATGGAGTATTGAATGAGAATGCGTTATTTCTGCGAATACAACCATTTATCACTCCCAGTTCCATTATACGACTGTCAAGGACTCACAAAAAAAAAATTATCATCACCGGTTGAGCAAAAAGTGGGAAATTGTAGGTTACGTTTCAAAAAAAAAAATACAAAATTCAATCTTGCGTCGAAATTGAACTCCATATCTCGATTCCAAAAAACGTGAAGCATATCATGCAACACTCTTTTTTATTTCAATCGCAAATTTGAATAATCTGATTTGAGTTGTAAGAAGTGAAAATCACTTGGCCTATAGGCTGCTCAGTTTGAATCGGTGAGGTCGTGAGTAAGGTACAAATAACGGCTTTTACTAGTTTTTTCAGATAAGGCCACTAGCAAAATTATTCATCAATTAACTTGACGTGTTCAGTATCTGGGCGCCAGACTGGTGAAAGACAACAGTCAAAGGTAAGAAAATATATAAAATAAGAAAATGTTTCCTAGTTTGAAGGAAGGCAAAATAAAGATATAGGAGCTCAACTTAAGCAAATTTTATTTCTGTTGTACAAAAATGGAGAATAATTGAATAACAATATCAATGGAATATAGGCTGAATTTATGAGTTGAAAAATGTACCGGTTGAAAAATACAAATAGAGTAATAATTAATTAAAATTTGAACATCTACAAAAACTCTGATCTCAGCAGAAGTTGGGCGTTGGTATTGCACTACCTGAGGTACTCGCTAGGTTTGGATTGAAAATGGTCTTTGGTGAACGGAACGCAGGAGGCTGGTTTATTCGGTGATGGTCACAGCACAGCGGTGACGATCGGATCTTAGAGGGGTGGTCGTATTAATTGCGACACCTTGTATTAGCTCCCTCTTGAGTGTGATATATGGTTGCTGTGTGACCTCCTTAGTTACCAGTCCTTCTGTTCTCCGTATCATGCCTCCCTCAGTGCTTTTCTCAGTGGTACATACATGCGAATAAGACGATGGAAATCAGAAATAGTTACAATTTGGGGAGAACGAAGGATATCTATTGAACCTCAAGCGGATTTTTCAAAATTTAATTTAATAACCCCAAAAATAGTAGAATACAAGAAGTGAAGAAAATCAAACCAGTTCGCGTGACAATCGAAAACATAAGAAAGGGCCCCAGATCACCTTTCAACAGGTATCTAGACAGGTGGGTATTGCGGCTACGCGAAACAGTGGTTATGGGTAGGGTTCCGTTATATACGAGTTGGTCTTAATGGGCGCCAGGTGAATTAAAAATGCCAAATACCCTGTAGTAGCCAATCAACATAAAAAATCTACCAAATAATGTTGAAATGAAGGATCAAGTACCATGAATAAATTTCATTTCGAAGTCAAATTCACATAAAATTTTAAAGAAAAACAACTGAACAGTCACCAGTCACCAGTCGTCTCAAGAATGGGATGAATAACTAATAAAATGCATCTATGAAAGCATATAAAAAAACTTGTTAGAGTTAGGAACAAAAAAATTAAATAAATCAACAACAAATTTATACTCAACAAGTACTAGCACACGCTTTTATATAGCATTAGCATCAGCACGAGTGAGTAATATGCATTAGTACAAGTACAAGCAAGTAGTAGGTATGCTGGATTGGACACATAGGCCTTGACAAGTAAGATATTGCTTGCGAAAATGTAAAGGAAATGTAAAAGCTCGAGCAATAATGGTTAAATAAATAAGCCTTGGATAAATATTTAAAAAATATGAACAAATGAACAAAATATAGATAATTTTGTTAAGCAGAAATTAATATATTAATCATTATCTATAACAGGAAAAAATTATCATTAAAATAACTTTCTTTGAACAGAAATGAAAATATTCATCAAAATCCATAACAGGAAATAACTGTATAGTTGGTTCGGTTGGGTCTTTAAAAATTCGAGCGATTATTGTGGAATAATTCACTGAGCTATTAAAAAACCCACCCAAAAAAATTTCCAACATAATTATTTCAATATTGAGGAAGGTAACAGTAAATTATTGATTTGTACTAGGAGAGTACAAAGTGAAAACTAGTGAAAGGTAGTTGAACAGAGAATTATTATTCTCGAAGGAAGAGGAAAAATGATATTTCGAGAACGAGTGCCGAGCCTTGTTCCCAGAGAAAAGGTATAGTATTCAATAAAAAAAAAATCTTGATAACTTTCCTGAGAAAAAGTATAGTATTTCAAAATAAAAATATTTTGGTGATTTTCCAGATGAAAAGTATAGTGTTCTATAACTATACTGAGAGTGTGACCACACCTCTTAGAAGCGAGCACGAGAAAACTCTCAACTAAAGATAAAAGTAAAGATAATTCTTCCAACCGAAGAAATGCTCGTTAAATTGAAATCTACCTAGAGATACAAATATATGTGTTTACTAGCTGACCCGACAGACGTTGTCCTGTCCAAATTTCCATGTTTCCTAGAATATTTTTCCCGAAAACTCTCGTCCGCGTAGAGTTTCTTTTTTTTATGTTTTCCTCTATGTTGTTACATCTAGAATATGCTTATGACTCCTTCCGCTTCCTGTTGTCCCGTTATTCCGTTTTCCTGTGATCCCATTTTTTCATTACCCCGTTATCACGTTTTCCCCTTATCCCCTCATCCCACCATCCCGTTTTCCCGTTATCCCGTTGTTCCCGTTATCCCGTTTTCCTGTTATCCCTTTTTTTATTCATCCCGTTATTCCGTTTTCCCGTTATTTCCTTATCCTGTCATCCTGTTATCCCGTTTTCTTGTTTTTCGTTATCCCGTTATTCCCGTTATCCCGTTATCCCGTTTTCCTGTTATCCCGTTTTTTCTTTATCCCGTTATCCCGTTCTCAATTCATCGTACTACAATTATTATATTCGATTGCCATCTTGCAACCCTATTGCGGATCTGTGGATAAAATTAAAGAAAAAAAATCGCGATGGAAAAATAGTGGTTGATCGTAGAAGAGAGAAAATTCAGGGTTGTATGTATTTTTGAATGCTGTATCATAAAAAAATGAAAACAACAAATTTTATCTGAAAAAAAAAATAAGGGGTGGACCACCCTCAACATTTAGGGGGATGAAAAATGGATGTTGTCCGATTCACAGACCTACCCGATATGCACACAAAATTTCATGAGAATCGGTTAAGCTATTTCGGAGGAGTTTGATTACAAACACCGTTTCACGAAAATTTTATATATTAGATATATTCAAAGATATATCGATATAGATAATGGCTCATCCTCTAAGTTAATAGGTAAGCCAGATATTTCCCTCAAATGGAGAACAATAATTGCTCTGGAACTTATGTGCTCAAAAACCTCTTTGATACGAGGAAAGAATGAACAGAAAGAGAATCCATCTCTGGGATACCCTGCAGATAAGAATCTCACTAATGATTGATTGAGTTTAACGGCAATCATGGAATTCAAGGGACAAAAGATACTAGGAGGTGAATACTCCGCCGAGCAACAATTCACTCAGGTTAAAGCATTCATTTTCCAGAGGGAAAATTATACTATAATCTCAACAAGATTAAAATAATAAGAAAACAAATGCTCACCTGAGAATCGTCCTCGTAGAGAGAGAGCACTTAGATATCACAGAATGATTAACTCAGCCCTTTGCCCCTGGAAAACTTCTGGTAATGATCATAAGGTAGGAAGGTAGAAATTGCCCCCTCGAGTTGTTGCCACTCATTTGGTACCTGCAAGTTTCATAAGCATAGAAACTGTCTTCACCGAAATAAACATTGAACCTTCGTTTGCAAGATTCTACTCAAGCCTTTCAAACATGCAACTCAACCTGAAAATACTGAAGGTATGGAAAATTTAAATCTTTGAAAAAAAATTTTTTATTGAAAATCAAATCAAAGCAATGGAATCCGTGATAAGCAAAAAGTCGAGCAAGTCTGGTTAATTAATATCTGAAGGATTTTTTTATATAATCCATGACCGAAAGTTATATGGAAATAACATGAAAATATTATTTCAATGCAAAAATACGGTAATAGATACTGTGATCGAACAATAGGCAACAACTAGCAGTTCAAAAACTCACGGATAAAAAACGATGATTAAAAAAATGGAAGATTTTAAATTTCTTACCTTTCAGACATGCCATATGATTATACTCTCCACATAGACATAATCTCAGGCAAACAGAAAATAAATTACTGAATTAGCAATTTGATGAGCAATAATATATACACTCAACCAATTATTACCAATTCTAGAAGAAATTCAACGGTAATTACCCAGAGATAAGATTCACTATCCAACACAACCGTTTCACTCGGAAGTTTTTCTCCAACACTAACCTGTTTTTTTTCATTTTAAAGGTACTCATGGAAAAAAACAAACCATTCCCATACGTGAATTAAGTAAAGAGTGACTGACAGCTTCGTACAGGTTTTTTTAATTTAGCAGTGACTATTGACTAAGCGTCGGTTTATTCGCTGGAGGCGAAATAGTGTGAATTGATTCGACTGAATATATGAGGAGGGAACGAAAAATTCGTTACAATCAGTGGCGTTCTATTCCTCAAACTCTCCCATATAGGGTCATCTTTCGTTTTGTTTGTCTTTTGGTTTATACTCATTACTTGACCGGCCTCCTCGAGTGGTCAATTATTGTGATCATGCGATAAAAATCAATCTAGATATTGATGGAAATATCCGTTTTGAGGTCACCCGAGACGATTGAGACCATTTTCAGAGTGGAGTCTGTCTGTGTGTTTGTATGTGTGTGTGTGTGTATCTGTGATCTTTCGCAACAAGGGCCCAACCGTTTGACCAATTGAGCTGAAATTTAGTATAAAAATACAGTTCCCGTCCAAAATGCGACCATCAGTTTGTGACTGTCATCGGTCACTATTAAGCAAACGCACGAAACTCAACTTGCAATATCTCATTTGAACCATGAAAAAATGATTCCAGAACAGCCAGAATTATATCTCCAACTGACATCTGTCTAAACTTCAAAACTTCGCGAATCAATTATTCAAAATATATTTTTTTGTTGAGAATAATTACATGTCATGCCCCTACCCCTATATCAAAAAGATTATCGCTACTATTTTGATTTAATTATGCAAGGTCACATTGCAGGGATAGGGCGTACCAAACAACCTAACCTAACCTCAATGAAGTTGTTTTCAATAGGATAAATTCATTTTCACCGCTGACGCACTGCAATCAACCAAATTACATATTCTTCATATAATATAAATAAAATATAAAGTTTCTTTCAAATTTTATCATTCAGTCCCAGATAAATTCTAATCTGTTATGAATATTCCATTTATATTTATGAAAATTATCAATGTTATTTGAAAATTTCTTTTGGACTTATAACGCGTTATTTAACTTTTTTTATATACCACTAATATTTTAGTAGAATATAAAAATATTTTTTTTTTGAGTTGAGGTCTATTCATAATTTCGGTCACATGAACTTTATTTTTATCGAATATTTTTCTATTTCCAGAAAAATATTCTTATTCAATATTCAATTGAGAATTGAGAACATTTCTATTTTCTAATTGAAAGTTATATTTGTATATCATAGTCAAAGATCACAAAAAAAAAATGTTGATTGATATCGTGTCCAGATTGCGAGAATAATATCAAATATTTTTTGGTAAAAAATGCATTTTTTTAGTTTTCTCTATGAATAATTTTATTTATTCTGGGAAAGCAAATTAGTTGACTTTCCTCAAAAACGTTTCGTTACTTATCAGTATCGTACCATGAAAAGATGTTCGCCTAGGTAATTCACAACAAAAATAACATATGGAAAGGAAAACATTCTCAATGGAATATTGATAGAAAGATTTTTCTGTGAATTGAAAAATCCACGATTAAAATGAAGTTATTTTTTGTGAATTTCTAACGCTGGACATTGAATTACATCTGATAGATATTCTGAAAAGGCCCTAACTCAAAAGAAAAAATGTTAAATTGAAAGTTTGCATTTTCATTCAGATAGTTATTTGATTTTCTATTCCAGTCTTAATTAAAGACTCATAGAGATGAATGACGCTAAGAAAAATGTTTTCCAATAGAGAGTACTCACCAGAAATCATTCGTAACATTGACGCAGGAGAGACATCGCATTCACTAGGTCTTCAATACATTTTTGTCGACGAAAACCTATTTCACGCTTTCACGATCATCAGGAAGACCGGAAGAAATAGAAAACACATTTTCAAGAAGCAATCTCACCTTGCAAAAATGGAAAAAGTAAGAATCATTTCTTTTGGAGAGACACTTTGAAATTAGTGTTTTCTGACATTAAAACCTGTCATGGGGTATGATAGATTGATTCGTTGAAAATATAAACAGAATGTTCATAAAATCAGATGTGGAATCATCTGCGAATGGAAGATAAACTTAAGTCACTATCTTCCATCGTCAAGGTAACCTCTTGTGGGGTATTCATGTTGGAAAGGGAAACATTCTCAATTGAAAGTTGATGGAAATATTTTTCTGTGAATTGAAAAATCCACGATTAAAATGAAGTTATTTTTCGTGAATGTCTAACAGAAAACCACTACTTCCCCGGCTAAAGCCACGCTGGACATTGAACAACATCTGATAGATATTCTGATTCCAAATCTGATTTTATGAACATCCTGTTTATATTTTCAACAAATCAACATATGGAAAGTTAATGAAAAATAATTCATTTGGTGAGGTTTCAGAATATAGTCTCATTTTGTACCTCTTGAATAATCCTTGATATGATCTGATCTTTTGATCATGATATATGGAAGGAATTTTGGTTATTTTCAACCGACGAAACCAAAAAGGAGGAGGTTCTCTAGTCGACCCGTAAATTTTTTTTTCCATCTTTTTTTTATGTTTGATCACGCATAACTTTTTACTGGAGCTTTCTATTCCAATAATTCTCTCCTCAGTGGACAGGGTGTACTTTGAAGGTGGTCACATTTGAATTTAAAATATAAAATCCACCCCTAAGGGTAGCAAAATGAAGGATATTGATCACTCACCCTCTGAATTCTGGTCCGTTTACCGATTCTATCAGGCATAACTTTGTACTGGGTTCTTCGATTTGGATGATTCCTTTTTCAATAGATAGGGTATACCTTATATCTAGATTGCGGATGGAATTATATACCCTCACGGGTAGAAAAGAAGGGGATAATTGATTTTTCAATTATGAACATTGGCACACACATACGTAGTTGACAATGACAGATCGCTGTTCCACATCTGTCAAAACCATTATAATCTATGAGAGGATGGAATGATATACAAAGTAATGAAATGAACCAACCAGAACAACGAAAATAATTTATATTACAACAAATAGTAAAAGTAGATAATCATATAATTTAACTGGTAGAAGTTGAAGTAAGGTGGGTAAGTAAGTATTTTGGAAGTAATAACAAAACAACTAGGTAGCAATTAGTATATTTCAGCCATAAAAAATTAAAAAATAAAAACTTTTTAACGAAAAATTTAACCGACGAAATACGGAAAAGTAAAAAATAAAATAAACCTTCTTAGTCTCAGTAACGGATCTCCTAAACTAATGTAAGTAACTGATTTTGAGTCGGCGCCAAACAAACAAGCAAATGAATTAGGTAAGGCGTAAAATGATGGCATCGAGTTGCGCGGTGATATTCTGATAATATTTTCGAAGTAATTGAATGATGTTCGTTGATTGTTCGTTTGGCGCCGACTCGAAATTAGTTGCTTATATTAGTTTAGGAGCTTAGTTACTGAGACTAAGAAGGTTTGTTCAAAAGTTTTTTTCTTCGATTACAATGTGAACTAAATGGTGGTTTATATAATCTTGGATTTCCCAAATTGTGAAGTTTTATTTTTCGGAACATTTGTTAAAAGATTCATAACATCGACACTCACTTGGAGGTCTTTCGATTACCTGAAAGAATTGAATGGATTGACAACAAGTTCAACATCAGAACAACTTTCAGAAAAAAAATTGAAAAATATTTTGAGATATACCTATATATATATTGTTGCGGTACAATGGTAGTATGAACACATTCTTCTCATATGGATCAAACGTGGAAACCCTTATTGGAAAAAATCTTGTATTTGGCAGAGCAGTGAAAGATTGACTCCATTATAGGAACAACATTCCTTACAAATGAACAATCCTTTAGACTGGACTATTTTTATATCAGCCAAAGAAGTTTTTGTTCCAGAAATATTGCAAAAAATACAGAGTGAACTGAAAAAATGTTCATCCATAATCAAAAGATTTTTGAAAACAGTTTTTTTTGTTTCAATGATTTTTTCGAAAAGGCAGAATTCAGGATACAATAAGTTACTGGGTAATCGAATATTTTTCCATTCGTCAAAAATAATTTGGTGTATGCAGTAACTTCTCCAGACGGAGTAATGTCTACACTTGTATAGATTCCCTGATCCATTTCTGTTTTCAGAAGGTTAAAATTTCCATGAAAGTGTCAAGAATATTCAATACCTGGGAAATGGGAACCAAGAAATATTATATCAATATCGGAAATATTCATATTATATTATTGAACTTATAGTGTCTAGAATTTTTTTTTACCAATATTTTGTTCACCATATACGGGATGGGGCGATATCCATGCATATGGAATAGTGAAATATGGATTATATTTTATCACAACTTTCGAAAACTCTTGGTATTTCAAGATAATTCCAAGCAGGTTTTAATTATTTACTTACAGTATTCCTCATATTTTCAGGATACTTGTGCAAATCGCTATCAAACAGGACATTTCACAACTTTTGAAATTTTTTTGATACCAAAATAAACTCAGTTTTCGTCCCCACATTATCAAGTTACATTACGCGCGATGAAGTGCTAAATTGATGGAAGATTTGCCCTTAGGAGTCGGGAACGAAAAAAATGGCTCTTCTCTCCACCTTTTTCCTGATGGAGCTTGAACCAGATTGAAGTCTTTATATTCCTCAATTTTGGACTCAACTCATGAGTTTTTCACTGGAATTCTGATAAGGTCCTCACCAAGGGAAAGTATAATATTGCTGTGTACTTCCCGGAGATCATCTCTCAACAGAAAGCTGATCTCTGCGAGCCCAGCCTCTTTGGCGGCCAGGCCCTATCCATTCTCATCTCAGCCATTTGAGTGAAGTTATCAATAGAAAGGGTTCTTCTATTCAAAATTAACGGAAAAAAACACACTTTACACCATGTAAAAAATTTCTTCGATTTTTCACAGTATTTCACGAGCGAGTTTTTGACTAGTTATTGACTTGAGAATAAATTAAAAAAATAATATTTTCGAATGATATTTGAAAGAATCGCAGGTGCAACGTAGTATAGCCCTGCCCATCAATACTTTGATGGATGCATACCTTGATAGTGGAACCAATGACAACCTACCTAGCGACAGTGTGGCATGGCAGGATCGAGCTAGCCACAACAGGGGTAATCTTGTAGAAAGTGCAAAGAAATGCATCACAGTAGCACTGCTATCAATTCCAAAAGAAAACACTAGAGATCATACTAGATCTCGAATCTTTTCACATCGTAGTGAAGAGAGCCAAGCTGCATGGGCTCATCTCAGTCTGGTGAAATTCGGACTAAAAGGAATAAGCACCATGCAAATGACTCATTTTTCACTGAAGATACATACCCAACTGACTTTCCAACATTCATGAAATCGTCAAGAAATTCAGGAAAAATGTGGCATCAAACTTAGCAACCACATGAAGTAGAGCATAGAACCTACCCACACGAATATGAAGTATATATGGTCTGAGCCCTCGAGCTCATGAACAGATTACGTATAATTTTTCGAGCAGAAAAACCCTATATCCAAAGATGCAGCCAGTTCAACTCTGACGAAATTCACAGAATCGAAGATTTTGCAATTATACTCGATAGCCAAGCAATAATCAAGGTGGGCATTGAAATGACTTCATGAAATGAATTATTTGGGCAGAAAATATCTCGATCCAGGTACCATGGACTCCAGAGTAGGGGAAAATGAACAAGCGAATGCACTGGCAAGGGGCATCAACGCCACTGAGGCCTGAACCATTTTGGTGGCTGTGAAAATCGTATTTTCTTGAAAACATGACAAAAACAATGCAAAGAGCTCCAAACATGCAGTAGGATAGAGAGCTCCTCGGCAACTCCAACTCAGAAGATATCCTGGGAAGCAAGGCCCATGCTATAACAGTACATGAAGGTCCTGCGAATAGAAATCAGAATCACCTCTCCACACACTGGTGGTGTGTAATACTGTAAATCAATGGAGACTGGGGAACCTGGAGAAACACCTGCTGAGAGTCAGAGATATAGGACAAATGAATACCGCCAGAATACTCAAATTGATGAGTGGCTTCTATAGCAGAAGAAAGAGGTGCACAATATATCTATTCACATCGGGACTTGTGGCTCAGTGGCACGAGCGTTTGTCTTGTATCCACTGTTTCCACCCGGCGCGGGTTATACTCCCGCGGCTAGTGAAAAATTTTTCAAGGTCTCAAGAGTGGTTTCGGATCCCACTATGGAAGGTGAGGCCCCCGTGATCTTAACTCGTACAAGTTTTCATGAATGTCTGAGGGTTGATCAAACAACTGAGAAATTTCATAATTTTTTTACATCGTAGGTCACCTGCCATGACCCAATTTTACGATATTACCATTATTGGTAAGCATATGGCGAGGCTGAAAGAGAAATGTGCGTGATGCTAAAGATGAAGTACTCGTTTTCCTCCCGTTGAAAGTACATGTAGGTTCAAAGATCAAAAATTGAAGAAAGCCATATTTGGATCCTTTGAGACCAAGTCGCTTTAGGTTGCAGTCTCCCACTAATATCAGTAACTCTTCAGAGATATGGCATGGAACATTTCATAAGTGACATAATGTTACTTTTAAGTTGAACAAAAATATCGTCAACTATTCATATAAAGTGATATAAGATACAGAAGGTTCAAATTATCAGTTCAATCAGTCCAAATGAGCGATCATATTCCTTAGAAGAAAGGTATTTCATTCAACGAGAGCAATGAAGGATAAATCCCCCACTCTTCTTCTGGAAAATACGATGACGCCCCTGTTCACATCTGTTCAAAATCAATCGATTTACAACTCACCTTCAAGCCGCAAAAATATACAGAATATTCATCCATAGAGTGAGATGGGAATGAGATTGTAATATAGACAGTCGATGGAAAATTCATGTTCCAGCCAGAAAATGGAATATGTATCATATATGAATATGTGCCCTGGGGATATGGATTGTTCGTTTTTTCACCAATTTCGGTCACAGGAATGGTAGAGTTGTATTCAGAACGTGTGAATCTCCAGTTTCCTGGTATGTTCAGGTTGAATAATTTTATCGATTGATACAAATGAAAACCAAACAAATTGAGTTGTTAGTAGTAAATGAGGAGTCACTATATCATTTTGAGAAGTTGCCAAATTCATGAAAAAAACAAAGAACATTTCTTAGATATCATATTGATATGATGTACAAAGCGATATTCACCATGAAGTCTGTTCAGAAAATATCGAAAACCATAACAAAAATATTGATGGAGTTGGACTTATGTTTTCAAGCTTTTATTTGAGTTTACATTTGTATGATTTGGTGAATACCTAGCTACTCCAAATCTTGGAAGTGAATTTTGATTTACCTCCAGTTATCCGATTAACGTGAAATTGGGCAGGTGGTTATAGTTCCGGGGACAATGCATTATGGATTTTTTATCAGGGGAACAACAAAACGGCAACTACACTATGGCAAACAAGTTTTGTGAATATTGTTCGATTCTATTCAAAATTGGTATGTGGGAGTTTTTGGGGGCAGAGATCAAAAATTTGTTGTCAAAATTAGTAAATTCAAGATCGCGGCACCAATATGGCTACAAGATCTGTGGTTATAGCTTAATTCCATTCAAAATTTGTGTGTGGGGGTTTTTGGGTTCGGTCAACATGATGTTTTTGTCAAAATTCATGAATTCGGCAGCTCCAAAATAGCGACGTGTTTCGTTATTATGGCTCGATTCCATTCAAAATCGGTACTTATGTGATTTTCTTTGGGTTCGAAGATTATCGAAGATTATCAATTCAAATTATTGAGAAAATAGGATGAGCTTCCATGCGAGCACATTCCATGGAATCATATTCAGAAGCATACAACGAATATAAAATAGGTTTTCCTGAGCGACAACATTTTGAATCTGCTACTCACAGAATAACCTAGGTCGAACAACTAAATGAATTATTTTTTCCTTTTCAGTGCATTTGTATATTTTTTTTTTACTCAACCATTCAATTTCAAATGAATACATATGCAGTAAGCATGCAGCTAAGTATGTACCAGAAGTTATCTCGATAACAAAAGCAATTTATGTTTAGAGATTATTCTTCTCTAAAATAATTATTAATTGGAACTTGTTCGCCCATAAGAAGAATTCGAAAACATATTCATTACAATCGGAGGACATGTTCAAATAGGGCCTTCTGGGAAGCTTTCCCAGATGTGGTGAGCAATTAAATCTGAGTGATGAGGGTGGGTTGTATTGAGTGCATGTGTCATTATTATGTCTATAATTTTTCATACTTTTTCACAATGGTGTTTGTATTTTCTGATTCTGATTCATATGAAAAACAGAGTTATTTTTAATTGTCATGAAGAACACTTTCAATGCATGCCAGAATAGCGATGCACGACTTGTATTTCTGGATAATTTTGCCACACTTGAGCTATCGAATATTTTCCAAACGTCCAACACGAAGATGCACCCAATGACTGACAACTTCACTTGCTCGTCATGGAAAATGAATCAATCCACGTAGTTCGGAAAAAATCGATGAATATGTCCATTCATCAGTTTGTAGTCATCCATTGGTGCAGCGCAGTTTCCGAGAGGAATCTTAAACTTCTGTTCCTGCAGATACTGCTGATCAGTCATTCACAAGGAAATTTCGAATTATCTGGGAATTCACTAATTGGGACAACCGTGTATAACTCACGGTCGTTATTTAGCACTTATAGATCTTCCAATCATCATCAGTGGAGATAATCATCCGTAAAGTGACAATACTGGGAGATTATAATCTCACGCCGTTTTACAGCTTTGTCATGATATTTACGAAAACTGAAAATTATAAAAGATAAGAGAGTGCTTTCAGGGCAGACAAATTTTAACTTTCTCTTTTGAATATTTTTCAGGTGTAGCGGTCATGAACTGATATATCTATCTCGGTTCTTTAGTGAGACTCCTGGATAATTTCCACTCCTCTGGAATCCCGTATTATTATTTAGAAATATCGGTGGATTATTGCACATGCATTTCCGATCGATCCAGTGGATTCTAGTGTTATTTCCAAATTATTATTGAATATTTCAGGAAACTTCTCTCACAACATCTGAATGATATATTGATCGATTATAGATGTTGAATTATTTTGTTTTCGGAATGAGGAAAAATTCAAAGTGGTTTCCTGCACTTTCATCAACTGGAGACGAATTACATTCAATCAATTTCTCATCATTCTCGCATAATGGAGAGTAGATTGCCCATTATAATATAATAATGTGTCCTTTTCGCTACGCGTATTTCGTGAAAAAAAATATTTTTCAACTGATTCAATTTAGTCCTAAAAATCAACAAACTACCAAATCCATTTGGTTCTGGAGGGTGTGAAAAATTACATTCTTCATAACCAAATTACGTATTCACAATCGTCAAATAATAATTCATGGCCACAGAAACCAAACAAAGAAGAAACGCTTGGCTGCTATAGAATTCCCGAACGAGGAAAAATTCTTGAGAGACTGAACAGAAGAAGTACATAGTAAATGAAAATTCCACCTACCTGGTCTTGAGGATAAATCTTGGAAGGAGAGCAAGTAAGCTGTCATTCAAATCCCAGAAATACGTCCACGGGATTGAAAATTTCAACTGGAAAGCAGGCAGAAGGTATTCAATAACTGAACTCATCAAAGTGCAACTTTCACATCAAAAAAATAACTTTATGTTACGTGTTTGAACCACTGGTATTATTGTTTTGGACAGAACACTCATCATAAATTCCATGCAATAAGACTGATAATGAGTTCAAACTTTCTTCATCAATCTTTCATTGTCACAAACATCCAAATTGCACTATTTTATGTCATTGTTTCGATAGTATAAGGTATCTATCGCAGAACAGGGTATTTATAAGATTTGATTTGTATAAAAAACCAATCAATTTGATTATTCCCTGCAACTGGTGTTTATTTTTCAATTTCTAACCTCACTTTTCTCCACTGAACAGCTTCTCTTATTGAATCGTTAGTGCCAGGTCGGCAATACAGATCGCAGGAATCGACTGCTGAGGAGGAATGACTCATGTTCATAGGCGTACCTGACTGAGCTTGGATAAGGTAAAAGAGGTTGAAAAAGTGAAAGGTAACATAACATAGCCGGAATTTTGATGTGCTATGATAGGGATTCTGAAATTATAATCTGTGAAATATATTCACCAAGAATATATACAAATTTAAAATCATATAAACAATCAATCATTACAATATATATATATATATATATATATATATATATATATATATATATATGAATATTGAAAGACCTCTGGCTGAAGCGGTAAATAATCAAGTTCATCAGAAAAAGATATTGGCATCAATTCTCATTGATAATGGAAGTAAGCATATATTTTCAGGTGGATTTCTTCAAAAGTTCTGCGTATGTGCCTGGAAAGTGGTTGTTTTCCTCTTGTAGCCTACCACTTCATATTGGAATTAGTGAAGAGACCTTGAGTCTTCCGTTTTTAATATTTTACTTCACTTCATTGACTGTTTTGTCAATATATATATATATATATATATATATATATATATATATATATATATTGTTACAGAGCTCAATGTACTAACATTATTACCAATTACTTACATAAATTTTCCTCAAAAAAAGATGCTTTACATTACATATTCATTAAATGCAAAAAGTTTTTTAAGGACAATCTAATTTATACATTGTCAAAAGTGATAACAATAAATAAATTTAAAAAATACCCGTAATCCTGTCAGCACTTTGCAACAGAATGCTAACAAATTAGTATGAGACCTATTGAAAAAAGATTTCATCGTTCAACCACAGCTAAAAATTGAATATTTATAATTCCATAGCCCCTAGATTCTATGCTCTACCAAAATACATAAACCCACACTAGCTATGGACCTATTGTTTCCCAGTCAATGCCCTAATAGTCCTTAGCAAATTTTAACTTAATTTTAACTAATGCTTATGACATAAAACAATGGTATTATATAAAAGATTCCTTTGATTTCGCATTTTCATCAATAATTACGAACTTCCTGAAAATTACATCAAGTCAGTTTTACGTTGTTTCTCTTTTACAAACCTTCCTTTTGAAGTTATTAGAGCGTTTATCCAATAAATGGAATATTATAAAGAACCATTGTGAATTACCCCGGGTGCATTCATTGACATACTTGAATTCATTTTTTGAGTCTAATTTTTTTAATTTTAATGACACGTATTATAAACAAATTTTGGGTACCCCATGGGGTCTACTATTTCCCAATATTAGTTAACTATGTGTTGATGATCTAGTGAAAGATGTTTTAACCCTCATTCCTTTCAACGTTCCTTTTGTTAAAAGATATGTGGATGATTTGATCCTCTCTGTACCTTATATAAAGTAGAGGGAAGCTTTATTCTACTTCAACAGCTACGATATCAATTTACAATTTACCTCTGAGGGTAGAAGTCAACCGAAGCATTCCTTATTTAGATACGAGAGTATGTAGAGGGTTGGACAATATTCTTCGCACAAAATGGTATAGGAAATCAATATGTTCTAATAGATTATAAGTTTCCATTCCTATCATGCTCCAAACATGAAAACAAACTTGGTAAAGGTATGAAAAACAGAGTAGTGTTTTATCACATCCTACTTTTCAAAAAGGAATGTTTAAATGAACTTAAAACAATACTAAAAAGAAAACTCATATCCAATCAAATTTTATTAATAAATTACTATTCAGTACTGATCGTCAACCCAGTGTTACTACTATTGAATCTGGAAATACAATTATAAATTTAGACCTTGTAACAGTAAACCCTCTAAGAATAAATTCAAGTCCGCAACCTCAACTAATAGAACTTTATTCACAAAACATTACCATATGTAAGAGAACTAACCTCAAAACTGACAAATGTGTTTAAACTAGATAAACTACGCATTTGCAAACAAAAACATTAAAACTATTGCAAGCCTTTACATAGAACTAAAGCCCCTTCAAATTGATATATGAGAAATCAAATGTCATATATAGTATTCCTTGCCAAATTGTGATAAAATATATATCGGGCAGACTGGTAGGAATTTAACAGGTTGCATAGGATCTCATAAGAGTGATTGCAAAATAAAAAAAACAGTTGTATTAGCTCAACATAATATAAATTCTAATCATTTTAGTAATTTTAACAACCCTTCCATTTTGCAGTGAGAATAACTTCCATAAAGGAATTTCCTAGAAATGGTTTTCATAAAAATGAACCAAACAGCATGAATAAAACGATCTGATTTTCCAACCTTAGTGTCATTTACAATTGCTTGTTGAAACTTGATTCCAATTTAATTTGAAAAATTGCTTGGTATTTTTGATTTTTTTCCTCATTTAACAATTTTTTGTCATATGATTGGTACTATTCCTTCTGTTTTGGACAAAGACATGGTTCTCCCCTTTACTGTTTCATGTTTGGACAGATGACATTTAATTGACTCATGTCATGTATTACTTGTCAGCCACCATTTTCCCTTTTTCAGTCACGCTTCAACCATGTGGTATTATTGTGCGTTTCAAATTTTAAAGTGTTTAAATTAAGATCTAAACAAAAATTGAGTGCCATTGTTTAGGTTTATATATAATCTAGTGAGTGGGTCTAGTGATATGATTTTGAAAAGTCCTCAAACACGAAATGGTGATAAGTTCGTTTCTTCTAACCTCACCTTAGATAAGTTCTATAGATTTGTTTAAAATCGTATTTCCAATTTTTTTTCTTTTTCTCCAAAGTTGTCTTGATAATGGAAATAAACATTTTCGAAAGCTTGACTAAATAAGAAAGAGTTTTACTTTTTCTCATAGGCCATTATTTTGACTGCAACCTCAAGGAATATCCTTTCTACAAAGTTTATTTCAAATTCATAGTTATTATATATATATATATATATATATATATATATATATATATACATTATGAAGCATGAACGATGATAGACCATAGTTTAAAATAACTAGTTAAGCATTGAAATTATAATTATTACAATTTCTATCTTGTCCCCATGTGGGCAGAATTGTCATGTGCAGGTAGGTACTTCTGCCAGGTAGTTGACATGACATCTGACAGTCAGTTGACATGACCTCTGACAGGCAGAAATTGAATGAGACTTATGACAGTGGTGCCAATTGCACACTGTTACCAACAAAATTTTGTTCAATTAAAGATTGGAAACATAAATTTTTCAGTTGTTTTTGAATGAATTTTCATCCTTAATCAATAGATAGGAATATATTTCACTGAAATGATTGATATCTGTTTTTTTTCATTGATGCAGTTATTATCTCGAGAAATAAAGGTCATTCCTAGGAGGGATCTTTTTATTGAATGTGATTCACTCGTTGAGATTTCAGTGGATTCATTATTCGTATGGTGGTCAAACTTGTTCACATGATCCGCTAAAGCGCATCTTTCTGGATGTAATCTATAGTCACTATTATGAAAAGTGTTTTTATTTCCTAAAGACCTTTCAGTTTGACCAACATAATTCTTATTACACATTAGACAAGGAACACTGTATATTACTTTCGTTTGTGGAGTTATGGGTTTATCTTTGATATAAGTGTGAACTGACCTGATAGTTAGGACGATTTTATTCGCATTTCAAATGCTCGATAGATCATGAAAAATTATATATATATATATATATATATATATATATATATATATATATATATATATATATATGAGGAGAACAACTGTAGGCCAACACCTATCGTAAGTATGTATTTTTTTGTGTACAATGGGGTTAGTATTATGAATATTACGAGAAGTGGTGAATATAAGCAATATTGGAGACGAATGTTACGTATTATATCTTTATGAAGTTAATGTTTAGGGACTTTACCGCCTAAGAAGCCAATATTCAGGCTCTTTTCTGGGAGACTCTGGAATAATTCCTTGTTCCTTACTTCCCAATTCCATGTAAAAAAAATCACGAAATATATTTCTGATGAGTCAAATAATTTTGTTTCAAAATTAATTATTCAATAAATGGGAAGATTCAATGGGAGACATACACAAAAACACACACCGGTCAAAGCAAAACGTGATTGAAGAAACTCTTCTGTTTCGTATCTGAGATCTAAGATGTGTTTTAATGTTAAGATATCTAAAAGAAATCACCCAAATCCATATTATTTTCATAGAGAAAGGATAATTTCTCCAGTATATTAGTGTCTTCCACGATGTTTAAATATTCCATAGGGTCCCTTTCCAATAAATCTCCATTCACTGTCATCGGCTACAGTGGCAAGAAGCCAGCATAGAGTAATTATTCGCTAGGATTCACATCATATTTCAGTTATTCTCCAGGATAATTCTCCGGTTACTTGACAAAACAGTCAACTGAGGATGTTATTGGGGGAATTAGTGAAGGCACAATGTCTCCTGGAGGATTATTCTACAGACTCCAGAGGCATTTCCTGTAGACTGAACAAAATTCTGGAATGGAGTTAATAAAATTTAAGTGGATATTTTCTGGTTACAAGAATTCAATAGACGAAAGTAGGGAACCAAAAGTCCAATTTAGTATTTCGTGCAATTTAATATTTTTCAATCGCAGAGCTCTTTCAGTGTATAGGGTCATCTTCAGTGCTTTCCTGAAATGTAAGTGAGTGATAGATGTTTGAATGTTATTTCAACCAATTGTCAAAGTATAACTTACTATAAGGCAAGAACAGGGGAAACCCATGAAATACAGATATTCACAACGTTAAAATGGTTAAAATGTATAAAATTATAGCAAGCAGCGTGAAACTTGAACTCTTTAAAATTGAACAACCGCCAGCGTTTTTCAATTTGCCAAACCTAAAATTAACACAGAAAAGATGAATTTTGGAATACGAATAGATAAGAGGTAGAATGAGGAGAGAGATCTTAGGTTCAACTTGGAGTGCATAGAAGTAAGCCAACTGTCAATATCTGAACTAACCTAGAATTATTTCAATGTATACAACCCTACTTCAATCATCTGAGAAGTGGAATGGAAGATCTGTTCAGATTTTTTTTATATTCAGACAGATATTGTTGTTGAATGATTCATTTTCTATATGTGAGTCCTCAAGACAATCTTCGATGTGACCTCTTGTAAAATCTGGGAATTGATACTGGGGCTGAAGTTATGCCTGTTAACCTGCATGTGATGACCAAAAGAGGAATGTTCATGTTTCTTTGCTTATTTGTGATTCATAAATTCAAAAAAAAAGAGAAAACAAACTTGCATACCCTAATATTGAGACAAAAGAAAAATACATTTCAATACCATTCATTAACGATAACATTGCTCGAAAAGTGGTGAAGTGCATAAAAAGTAGGGTACAGAATGTCAAATTTTTTTTCACAACCATCAAAAACTTGAATAGACATTTGATCAATACGAAAGATGAATTCGACAAATTATCAAAAAGCGGTATCTGCAAATTGAAATGTGATGATTGTAATGCAACATTTGTCGGTAGAATAATTCCAAAGACGAAACGGAGCTGCCGTGAAACGGGGGGCTACCGAGCCAGAGGTCCAGTGTTCAATCCTCAACACGACCATTTTTTTTATATTCATTTATATTTTATGTTTGTTGTATCAACATTTTGAAAACATTTCATTCGGTAACTCGATTGGCCAGGTTTTCTTCAACTCCGAATGTAATTCGATATGGAGATATAGATTTTTTATATTAGTATATTTTCGTCACGTAAGGAAAAGGCGTTATGCTCTCCCCATGGTTCCAAACAATCCAATGAACCAATTAATATCGAGGTAGCATAATATGTTGCCATGTATTTTGTGATTATTTTTTCTTAATATTTTCGCCTTTGAAAGTTGACATTTTCTATACCATCACATTTGATTGTCAATATACCATGCAATACTTCACCTATATAACATTTTTCCAAACTCCGCCGTCACAGTAAAAGTTATTTCATTCCTGATATATCAAAATTCCATAATATATCAAATTGTCATGCCATATATTCAATGTGAACCATTAATCCAGCTTTGGGATACAAAAAACATGGGAAATTATGTCCAAAAAAGCGAATTATCATCTAAACACAAGTCATGTAGGAAAATAAGAGAAACAAGAATGTTCTTCACGTATTACCACTCAACGATATTATTCGACTTGTATTCGCATAGATATCATATCGCTCATGTCTCGTTTTGAATTTCCCGTAAGCACAACTACAGTTCGGATGGTTCCGCACACCTTCGGAATCGTATGAGCAAGTGCTGAACGCTTGTCAAACTGACTCGTATATGATAGGAAGAGACAGAGAAAGTCGCATGGAGGAGCACAACGCTTTTTTCTTACGTGACGATTTCTACCAGTCAACCTCTACCGCAAGCCGCGTAAAGGAACTCCGATCCAAAATCAAGGGGAAGTCACAGAAACAAATCTTCGTTAAATTTGTGACCTGCTATTTTACATCACTAATTCGAAACTGCCATGAATAAGAAATAAAGTGAATCTCAGATCCAAATTTTCGGCAATATTCAATATCCTACTAACTGAATTTCACACCACTTTTGACTGGGAACGGCAACTTCCGTGGAGTGAGCACGCCATATCGGGTTCATTGATCTGAACTTCGCTATATGTTCCTTGTATATTGCTGTTGTTAAACTACACCTTAACTCGTACTCGCATCGAGTTTATATGCTGTTGGAAACACCTATAATACTTTGAGATGTGAGGATTTCTCCGGTTCGGGATTTTAAACACGTTTCCTTCCCGGATATTTCGTTTTATCCCGTTACAAAACTCTGAAAGCATTCACACCACTTCAGAAAGTATCTTTATAAAGTAACACTTGATGATATTCATTCAAAGCAATACAATTTTTCACTCCAGTAGAATTTTTACCAACATGATGAGTTTCAATATGTTGATTGAAATCGTCTCCTAAAAGGAACAATACGCTGTCAAAGTTTCAACTACGCAGGTGCAGCAGTTTGGTGTGTGCGTTGATCGTCATTAGGTCAGTGAGTCAGCCAGGACATGTAATTATACAGTGCGCGGCTAAATTAGGGAACACATTCGATATTTGGCAAGCAATGTTCCTCTGACAAAAATACAGAAAGAGGTCGATTCCTGTTTTTAAATGCCGATTATTGAATGTATATTCTAAAGAGGTTATGTCGACGTGGAGATGTTATCTGTAATTTTTTTAAATTCAAATTGATGTTTTGTGATACTTCATCTGAAAGGTATTTTATATTTTATAAATCATTTGATTTGTTTGTACAGGGTGAACCAAAATTATTATTTTATTTCAGTAAGAGAATAACTTAATATCCAACAAAATACAATATTTAAATAAGATGTTCAAAATGCCATCCACCAGTCTCTTACTGAAATTTGATATTGATTTTTGTTCACCCAGTATAAAGGAATCAAATCATTTATTATCATTAAATGCAGTATTGAAAGACGTTTCAGATGAAGTATCACAAGACATCTATTTCAATGTAAAGAAATTACCGATTACGTCACCACTTCAAAACCAGTGACATAACCTCTTTAGAATATACATTCAAAAATTGGCATTTAAAAACAAAAATGGACTTCCTTCAGGATTTTTGTCAAAAGTACATTGCTTGCGAATTATCGAATTTGTTCCATAATTTGGCCGCGCACTGTATATGTAGGGATGAAACTTCAGAAATTCCATGATGGGAATAAATAGTTATTTGCGGCAGTTCAACAAATGCCCTGCAATGTTTCAATGCTGTTTCGTCTGCATTGATCTGTGATGAATTCAAACATTATCGGATATTTTTCGAGGTTGCACATTTTTAATAATAATATAACTTCAAATTACTCATTGAACTCTCCTCCCTTTTCCCGATTTCTTCAGTCATTTTCTTCACTTCCATTTCTCATATGTCTGTTAGTTTCCTTCGAAAATCAATTGAGGACCTCTCTTTCCAATACATCAGAAAATTTTATATGATTCGTGACCTGTTTTGGAATCTTTCGTTCACTCGTAGTCACGTCTTCACCAGAAGCGTGTTGTGAAATATATATCCATCTATCCATCAAATATTGTTTCGATTGAATGTTTCATAGCTTTATTGATATTTTTTGACATTCAACATGACTTTCTCGTTGAGTGAATTGCACTCGAATCTGAAGCGGATACGATTGATTCAAGAAGTTCATTCTCTATTCTTTCTATCACGTTTCATGACTGAATTTTGCTGATGAAGAATTCGCAGGATATTTCTGTCCATATAGATATCTCGAGTGATTCATGATGTGAATTTACGAGTGAAAAAACAATCTCATGCATTCCCATTTCCAGGAATTGAACTCTTGTGAATTTCATAGAAATAAATAAATAAATATATATTTATATATATATATATATATATATATATATATATATATATATATATATATATATATATATATATGTATATATATATATATATATATATTTATATATACCTTTTCTCTATCTAAGCTATTTTTTTATATACCGGATGTTCCAAAATAAAATACACAACCAAGTTCTGCTTTATTGAATGACAACACAACATTCTTGTTCCATTTTCAGATTCGCCACTGAATTGTCGATATAACACACTCGGTTTTTTTCGACCTAGCTGCAATAGTCCAAACTGCAGAACCATTCAGGATAACTCAACCAACTTTGCAGTCGATTTCTTTGGCATCTTTTGAGATGGCAAGCGAACTGGAGGTCAATGTCCCATCGCCTTTCTTTGAAACTGACAAATAACAAATGGAAATAACTCGGCTTTTTCGAATGCAACACCTCATATTTCGATGCATCATCTGTCTTTCCAACGATTAGGATAGGATGACATTCAAATTCTCGCACTATCCCATGGTTATGCATTGCAGCACCATCTTGTGGCGCAGACCTCTTGGTGTTCCAATCCACTTCTTCAAAATTCTGGGGGGATGTTCGCGAAGTAAATGTAAATACCTTCCACCATTCATCACGATGTCGGAAAAGTAGAGTACAATAGTATGATTTTCAATAATTCTTTCCTAAACATCAAGCGACCATCGCTTTTTGTGATCAACAGTCCTCAACCAGTGAGAATTTCTGTTCAACAGACCCGTTGTTTTCGAACGTTGCTTCATCACAAAACATAATTTTGTTTAGAGTATTATGATTTTCGACAATTATGCCATTCATTTGAATATAAAACGCAACTCAATTTGCAAAACAATTACCAATACAATTCTCGACCTAGGCTCAGGTGATAAGAGTGCAACTTATGTATCGATATTACTTTGTTCACACTACTTTGTGGAATGATCGTTCAGACTGCCATTCCTCTAGTGCTCAACTGAGGATTTTTCTGTAAGATCAATAAAATTTACTGATTTTCCTCAATGATCCGACCAGCAAAAATTTCCTAATTGGTATGAGACACACTAGCAGTGAATTCTAACCAATCTCTCAACTTTTGGAATAAAGACAGTTGTGGAGTTATTGCTTCTGCATATTTTTGGAGGTAGATTCTGCATGCTAATGAAGGATTTCTATCAGGTTCTCCAATATAGTAAACCATATCCACTAATTCATCGCGAGTGCAATTTATTATTAACAATAAAATGCGTGGAAAATTCTCTAACAACGGTAGCGAAGTAGCATTTCCGCAGCTGCAGGCGTCCAATCAATGAGAACGAGAAAGGACGAAAGATATGCCGTCCTTTGAAGGGGACGTTGAGATGGCGGTACCAAGTACATGAATATTGAGCTTGGTGAAGAACCCCTTTTTTCTGAAACAACAGAGGTTTCGGTAAAATTTCCGGATGGGGAGAGGTATAAAGAAAATAAGACGTTCACAATTGTTGTGAGTAAATAAATGTATCAAATTTTACAATAAGCCTCCCTGATTCCTTTTTCAAAAATTAAAATAAATAAAAATTCAAAAAAACCCGGGGAAACATCACAAATTACACCAATTTTTTGGGGAAGTAGGCACGATAGAACCTCAAATAAAGATAAAGAAAAATTTCCTTCCAACAGAAGAAAAGCCCGTTTTTTTTAAATGGAGAATGATTTCCCCCATTATGTTTAAAAACCTCATATGAGGAAAGAATGGGCGGGAAGAGAACCATCCCTATAAGCCCCTCTTTTGAAAATCTCCCAATGATTGAGTTTAAGGGAAAAATCAAAAATTTAAAAAATTGTAAAAATTTTATGGGGAAAAATCTAGGCAGGGAAGAAACCGGGAGATTGAGAAATTTGGAAAATGAAAAGCAGAGCAAAAGCACTCAGGTTAAAACATTTTCCCGGGGGGGAAAATTATATTATGATCTCAACAAGATTAGAATAATGAAGAAATAAATGCGTACCTGGGAATCGTCTTCGGGTAGTCCAAATTTAAAAAATGATCATCTCACCCCCTTTGCCCCCGAAATTTCTTAATAATCTAAGGATGGGAAAAATTCCCATTATTTGGTTCCTGGAAGTTTTATAAGGAAAAACCCTCTTCACCAGAATAAAAACTTTCGTTTGCAAGATTCCACAAAACCCTTTTTTAACATGCAACATAAAAAATACTGAAAGTATGAAAATTTCAAATTTTAAAAAGTAAAATTTTAAAAAAGGGGAAAAATTCTCAATTAAAATTGATAAAAGTTTTTTTTGTAAAATTAAAAAAACCACGATAAAATTAATAAATTTTTAACCCAAAGCAATGGAACCCTGATAAGCAAAAAATCGAGCAGGACTTGTTAACGAAATCTGGGGTTTTTTTTTAAAACCCCCAAAAAACCATACTGGGGGGTTAAAATAATTTACGTGGAAATATAATTCAAATACAAAAATACAGTGAAAGATATTGTTTAAAAAAGGGGAACAACTCATTTTTAAACCTTTTAGGATGAACAACGATGATTTAAGAAATAGAAAATTTAAATTTCCCCCCCTCAGACTTTCCCCATGATTACAATCCGATTTGTAACGAAAATGAGGGTTCCCCCTTTTTTTACCATGGATTTGGGTTACTGGACTATAAAACCACTTCAACGGGGTTTAAAAAAAAAATGGTGGAATCACTATAAAACCCCCCATGTAGCATCTGGTTTGGGGACTGAAAAAAAAACTTCCAATTTAAAAAATTTTTAACATGACTTGGATACAATACCGCCTAAATTACTAAAATTGATGGGGGGGTGGGCCCCCTTTAAAAAAATGATTAAATCGTTTCAAATCATTTTTTGGGGAATCAGATTTTGTAAATAAAACCCATGTTAAAAAGGCTTTTAGAAAAATTTTCACGGGTTTTTTCCCCGTTATGAGCTGACTTCCCCCCCAAATTTTTTCTCCATTCACTTGAAGAAATTAATTATAAATGAAGGATATCAGTGGATAATAATAGTGGGGCCCATTTTTTTTTCTACGTCAATAATTTGTTGATATCAAATAACAAGCGTGGTGGTTAAACTGTTTTTTTGATTGGTGAAAAGGAAGATACTCCATTTTGTTTTTTGGAAAAGTTTTCCCCAAAATTTGATACTTTGGGCAATTTTTGGGTTTTTCCCCCATCTTTAGTTTAGAATTAAACAACTTCCATGATGAGGTTTTATTTTTGTTCGAGCCTAATTAGTTTTTGGGGAAAAAATTTTGGGGAAAAAACCCGATTCAGTTCCACTGTTTTGAAACAATATTTCCCGGGTTTTCTCTTGGGTTGTTTTTATATTCTTTTTCACCGTTCATATAGGATATTCACTGGTATGTTTTGTTACAAAGGACGCAGGAATCTACGCAATTTTCCCAAAAATTTTTTCGCCATAACCCAAGAGTGAGAGTTAATAACGATAATTTTTTTTTTTATTTCCAAATTTCTTATGTCCCGGGGTATAACCCCGAAAGGAAAAATAAAAGAACTGAAAATAGATTGAAAAGGAACTGGTTTTTTTTTGACTCTTTGACTTTCAGATTTTTTTAAAAAGTTATCTAATCCAAATAAAAAAACAGTGGATCTTTTTTTGTGTGGGGGGAAAGGAGCTCTAATTTATGGATTTGGGGGCCATTTGACAAGCCATTTAACTTGTTCCCCCCTTAGTCATTCTTTACATTTTTACTGTTCAAAATTTAGAATCCATTTTTGGAGCACTTTCCCCAAACCAATTTATCTGAAATTTTTTTTGTTTATAATTCCGGGGGCAATCATTTTTAAATTTTTATAAAGGAAAAAAAACATGGCGGGG